>VWZS01011053.1:2274779-2336654 GCA_013397075.1 Rhabdornis inornatus
AAAAAAACCCCCAAAAAAAAAAAAAAAAAAAAAAAAAAAAAAAAAAAAAAAACAACAAAGAAAAAATTTTGAAATCTGTAAGAAATGTCTTAGAATTGTAAGCACTGGAGGCAGCCAGTTTCCAGAGAGATCAAGTCTCTCTTTTATGGTTGAAATTGGCCTAAAAATTCAGTTTTTTACTGACAAAGGGGCTGAATCAAACAGAAACAGAGCCCTCTTGGTTAATGTAAGACATCATATATTCTGTATCAAAACCAGAACTTTTATAGCTTACAAATTTGATGGCAATGAGCATGTCTGTTTTCTTGTGACTAACAGCATAAAAATTCAGCTGTAAATATGGATCAGCTGTACATTCTACAATGCAGATCACTTTGTGCAAATCTGCTGCCCGTGTGTAGTCTGTGTACATACATATTCTGGATCACAACTGCTTTATAGCCCCTCTGCTGAGAAACAAAAAGCCAATTACACAACCAAAAACTGCAACTTTTTTAAGCAGATTATACAGTAGCTTTAAATTTTTGCAGTTTATCACTGAAACCTACCTGATGAATATACATTTCTATTATATTAATTTGGGTTTCCTTAAATGCAGAAGCATATATCTGAACTTACAATATTAATGTATATTACATCATATTCTGAATAGTTTTCAGTGCATCTCCTTCCAAAATAAGGTGTGGATTACAAATTCTAACCCAAGTAGAGATATAACACACTGTTGCAAGAGGCAGCAAAATCAACTAGCAGTTATGCCATGGATAATTTAGGTTAGGTGATTTTGCAAAGTTTAGTTATATCACCTAATAAAAAGATTTCTTCATCCACAGTGGAATTAACTCTAAAAAATGGGGGGGAAAAATTATATTGAGAAGCAATTAAGCTGGGATAGTCTGTGTGCTTCAAAACTATTCAATTCTTATAAATTCTTACCCCTGCAAAGTATAAAATATTGAAAATAATAAAAAATTTAGTGTGCGATTTTAGTCCTTAGTTGCTTTCTGTTCTCCTTCTGGTGTAACTTAGCTGATGGAAATCCCTCAAAACCCCAACTAAAAGCAACAACATTTATTATATAAAAATATATGTATATTGTGTATATATAATTATACATTTATTCATATATATGTGTATATGTATATGTATGAATATATATATTTACAAGTAACCTGCTAGGCAAGCTTTCCAAGGAAACACAGTTTGGCGTTAAGCTATGCTGACCCGGATTTTCTTTCTGTATAAATACCTTCATGACAGAGAAAATGCATAAAAGAAAATAAACAAAAAGCTTAAAATATTTAATTTGTTTTTGCTATACCTTTTTTCTTTTAAAATAGGATTTTCTTAGGCAGGAACCTAGGTCGGCAGTATAATGGGACTCCAAGAAGAGTGAGTCATTAACATGGTTAGCTTGCTCTGTCTGAGGTGTTATTATGGTGCTGTGTTTTAAACTTTGTGTCAATGTTTTATGTTTTTCTCACTCTGATCCCACCACTAAGACAGCAGGCTGAGAGAACACAAGAAATTGCTAGTGGACACAAGCAGAGAAGCAGCCTCCAGCTGGCCAGAGGGATAACCCCCAGCATATGGAGATGTGAGGAGAAATAAAAGCTCAGGTAAAGGTGGAGAGAAGGGGGATGTTTGTGGTTACAGTATTTGTCTTCCCATGAACTTCTGTGCATACTGAAGCCAAGCGTTGCAGCAAGTGGCTAAACTTCTGCTTGATGATGGGAAGTAGAAAATTATTTCCTTATTTTGTCTTCCTTGTGTGAGAAACTCTTCTTCACCTATTAAACTGCCTTAATCTCTGCCCATGGGTTTTCAGCTTTTGCTCTTCCATTCCTCTCTTCCATCTCTCTGGGGGCAGTGGTCTGAGCAAGTCACCAGGTGGGTGCTTGGTGGGCTCAACTGCCCACACACAGATAGTTTGGATACCTAGGGAGAGAGAATGAAAACATTTTTGAAATTATTTGCTCCAGGAATTACATGCTTCACGACACAATCCATCAACAAATTGAAAATCACTAAGAAGATGTTTAAGCAATTAATTTGTAATAGTATTTCATAAAACTCATAATGCATGGTTGTAATGAATTTGTGAGAAGTTGTTCTTGGAGAAGAGACTGCTGAAGTATCTGCAAGGAGAGGGTTCATTTTACTCTCAGTTTTAACACTCTTAAAATACATGCTACATTGAGCAATAGTTGTGGAAATACAGACATGTCAGTAAAAGATGTTTGGTTAAGGAGAAGGTGCACATCCCTAGAGAACAAATTCTGCCACATTTTGAGGTACATGTCACAGCACCCACATATTTCTATGCATTGCTGCTTTTTCTCCAACGTCTCTCCAGATTAATAATGAAGTTTCATACTCAAGAAGAAAATGGGGAAGTCATATGCTACCATTGGTAATCACTGAAAATCTGTTTTGATGTTTTTTTTCTTAATAGAATGAAGATGGAGAAGAGCATAAACAACATTCAATTACATCCAAAATATGCTAACACGTGGTAATTCTTAAAAGAATAAAAGGAATTTAAAACATCTTTGTGTAGCAACATTCTGCAACACAGCCATATGGCAGATTGATAGTGTTCTCACTCCTTGTACTTAGGCAGTTCACAGACATAAACCCATTATTTCTGGAAAAATGTTTGGACATGTCTCTGTTGTACAGATTTTTGATATCTCCTATGAGCTGTCTCAAGCTGACAACATTCTGAGGGACAATATTCAATGAATTATACTGCTGTGCTTTACTCTTCCAAACTTAGGAAAAACGCTTCCAGCATAGCTACAGAAATGCTGTATATTAAAAGAACAGGAGGTTACATGAGATTGTGAAGTGATATATTTTGAATATCTTAATTTCACTAGACCAAATCTCTTAATTTTGAAATTCAACACCTTGCATTCACATGTAAAAGTGTACATTAGGAAAATATTGCTATTTTTTATTAAAAAATCACTCAAGATTAAAAATTAGATGCTAGAAATTTAAAGCTCTGTAAGAAATGTGTGAGCTAAAATGATTTGGTTTTCAAATTAAATTTGACAGGTAATTATTTTCTAAGAATGATAGCCACTATAATTACTTTCATTATTTCAGAAAAAGAAAAAAAAATATACCCTGGAACATAATGTGCTATTTCATTTTAAAGAGGATACTGAATATGAATTGAGTACTATAATCACCAAAACAGCCACGGGAAACTTTGTATTTGAATTTGCTTAAGGAAAGTAGGTGGCTTAGCAGCAGCTGTGACTATGGACCAATGTATCAACATTACTGTTGAGATACATTAGTAATCAACATTTCACATCAATGTATTGTCTCAACAGTTAATAGTTTAATTGGTAATTTATTCTCAAGAGTAAGAAAGCATGACTCCATATATTATACATATTTCTATTATCACCATTCACAGAAGTTAATTTAATTGCACAACTCAAATATACTGTTGCAGAACATCTTTTGCATCTGGCTGTGTCAAGTAAATCCATGGCAGGAGTTAGATACATATATATGAAATATACATTTTCTTATGGTACTTAAGAAGGAGCTGAAACATTTCAAGGACGTGGAAAATGATGGCTGCAATAAACTCTACCACTGAGTCTGCAATGCACAGAATAAACCCTATGTATCAAGAAATTGATGTAAAAAGACCATAAATGCCACACAGGGCTATTAAATCCTCAGGGTGAAAATCATTGGCAGTGTATACTATGAAAGTCCAAGAGCTTTTTACAGTATACTCAGTAAAACAAAAATCCTGCAGCTTTTACTGTAACATAACTAATATTGCTCTCTAAATGTGTCTTTTAAAACACATTCTGGCCAAGAATTTAGAAGTTTTTTAGCATACATTCAGATTAATAAATAGGATCTAGTAAAGTATTTTATTTAAATATACTAGTAAAGCACATTATTTCAATGCTGACAAATTTGTGAATATTTTGAGGGTTTTTTTTCCAAAAATGCAATATTACAGTATAATAATGTTCACAATTATGAGTACATAATATACAAATATTTATAATGTATTATGGTCGATATAATTATAAAACATAGACTTATCAATTTTTCTATAATTATAAATAAGTGTGGATGTGCATAAATATAAGTAAAGATTTTACATAAACCAGATAACTTTGAGTTACTTGCACCTCAGTATTCCATAAGAAGTTTTCCCTGTATGGAAATATATTCCTTTAGTTTACATTTATCATGATTTACTATACTCTGTTCTTATTTAAGCAATTCCTTGGTCCTCTAGGATCACTTTTCTCCTCCAGGATCACTTTCCTCCATTCAGAATATAAAACCAAAAGTAAGAGCAGGACCAAATCCCTCATTTTACAATTACTTTGCCTCATTTCAAAAAACTGCAGGAAATTTAGGTGAGTTTGATGTTTCCTAAATCTGCCCTGACTGCCAGAGAAATTTGTTTTGATGGCATTTGTAGAGCAAATTGCCCAGAAAAGGAGGCATAACTGCTCTGAACCTCTTATTAAGAGATGAAACCTCTTACTTAATGAAAACGGACAATACAAATATATAATCAAAATTCTAACAAATTAAAAGCCCTTCATTGCAAGTACATTCTTTAAATTCCATCAACAAACTTTTGCTAACTTTAGAAATGTTTTTCTTCCTTCCTTCTTGGTGATGCTTTTTCTTTGCCTGGTTAAAAAGTGGGTGCTCCATTTCCTCCCCAGCTTCCTGTATTTTAGAAACGCATAAACTAACCTCAAAGCAAGGAGCATTCCTGGTTCTGTGAAAACAGAGTTCAGTGTAATTATAGGTGAAAAGGTCTAATTGGGAGCGACCTCCACAGCCAAGACTACAGAATATTGAGCAGCTGACTTCATCTTAGTCAAGGATAGTGCTGTTCAGAGGCTTCAAATAGTCTCAAAACAAAGCAAAACTTTCAACTTTAAAGCTTTAAGTCTGGTTTTCAGCCCTACTCCAATTCCTGCTCAAGTATCACTCCAGTGACTAAGCTAGGGTATACAAATACGCTACACATAACACTAGGCAACTGGTCTTTATGTTATCACAATACTGGCATTTCTGGTATTGGATTTCCATTAACCTGAAGATCTGAATGTCTTGTTTTTCACAATGCAGATGCATTCCTATTGAGCAACAAACTTTAAAATAGCTGTTTTCCTGTCAGCAATATTGGTGATATTGGAGTCCACATAGATGTGAAATGATGTGCATGATCTGTGGATCATCCTCCAGAAGTCTGTTCTGTACTCAGATAAAACAAAGGAAAAACAGAATTATTAACAAAGGCTCTGGAATAAGCAGGAAACTTCACTGCACTGAATTATAAAACCAGAACTTTAATAATATATTTTTTCTGATCATCTCAACTTAAATGTACTTAGCTGGTTTACAAAAGTCTCAAAGTAAATCAGATGGGCAGTCTTCCAGAACCCACAAATGTTGTGATTTCTCTGTGGTTCTTTGCAATAAGGTCATTCCTCTCATTGTGACTGCCTGTATGCCACTTCTAATTTCAATCTTCACTTAAAACATTAATCTTATCCATCCTGATCTCTCTCCCCCCATTTTTGGATATTGGTCTCTGTATAGAGAAACATTAAGCATCCTGGGAACACTTTAGTTTGAAAAAGGTGAGGGAAGCTGTGAGAGTGCCTATAGAATCATGATTGGCATAGTACAGATTATGAATAAGGGATGATTTTTCAGTGTTTTTCATAAAAAAATAAAGACAAGAGAATATCTAGTCATAGGAACACTCAAAATATTTTAAATAATGCATGATTAAATTATGGACGCTGCTGCCAGAGTATTGCAATGTTTAAGATTGATAGATTTGAAAAGAAAATTGATAGAAAAGAGTTATATTTATGTTGGTTATATACGGTTATCTAAACCAATCTCCCAGAGACATGCTGAACAAAATCTGATTTTAATGTTACATTCAGAGATGCCTAAATATGATCTCTACTGTAGCCTATTTATTAACAGTGCGTTTCCCAAGGGTGTTTCAGCTAGTGTAGTACAGAATAAGGTGAATTTCAAAGGAATCAGCCAACCACAAGCTCCAATATTATTTGTATATACAAAATTACATACTTGATTATTTTCAAAGAATTTCAGTATGTCTGGGTTTTAAATAAGAGACTCCATTTTGGTTTAGTTTTTATTTATTTAAAAAATTTCTCTTTTTTAAAATTATTTTTTCAATTTCAATTTTTTTTTTGTTAGAATACATTGCCTTCTTTCCTTTCGTACAATTTTGCCTGTAATGCACTCTATGTTTGCTGTCTTTCCTATTGACAGCAATTAATATTTTCTGTTACATTCAATGGCTTTGTAGCAAGAACTTACTGAGAGTGTAAGATTTTTTTTAAATTATTTATTTTCTTTTCAGAATCCCAGAATCATTAAATGATCTTTCAGTTCTTATCTGCTACTACTGATAATTTTTGGTTATTTATCATGACAATGAATAAGTCATATCTCTGAAAGCAGAAAAAGTTATATGTGGTACTTGATATGCACCTAAGGTGGAGACAGATATAGTCATACATTCAGTACATAAACTAAATAGAAAATATATGCAAACATTAATTTAAGGACCCTAGCTAATGTTTATTCAAGCTGTAAAAATATTTGTCATTGAGAAACAATACAAAAATAAAGAGAAGGAAAAATGTTTAAATATTAATTACACGCTGAATGGAATGTAGAGAGACGGAAACTGGTTGCTTAGTAAATCGTACATTAATTTTCCAGAAAGGCTTTATACATACCAATGAAATAGTAATAGCCATGACAAAGGTAGGTATCTTAGAGATTATTTTTTTCACTCTCACCTCACCGCAGTAATAACAACCTCCAGGCATTTCTAAGATGCTTATTATCCTGATATGCATGTACTTGTTATCCAAATTTGTCATAAAGCATTTGCAAGTGTGTAGAAAAGAATAAAATCATCAGAACAGTTTCCTGATAATAAGGACTAGCTGCATTTACTTCTTTTCTTGTGATCAGTGAGCCCCAGGAAACACCTTGTTACTCAATTGCTATTGTTTAATTTGTGAATGAATTTACTCTATCCTGCCTCCCACCAAGACCCTGATGTATTAGAGGGGCAGTTGTTTTATCAAGTGGCTATATTTAATTTTGAGAGACATAAGAAAGACCCTGTTTGTCCCTGGACAATTAGTCTCAGATCATGATCCACCCTGTCTGCCAGATTGATGAATACATCCTGACCTGGTCCTGGGTCTTATATAACTTGTAGGTACAGGACTCTTCCTCCCTATCTCAATTATCCCACTTGTTCAACAGATGTCTGTCATCCAGAAGTATAAAGTAGGTCCATGTGTTACAACTGTATGTGATATAATACAGTGAAATTAACAGAAAATAATTCCCTGCTATGATATGAACTGGTATGTTTCTGTTCAACCGGTGTTTTGTGTGCTCACGGAGGTGACATGAAGGGACAAATGCTGTGCCAGTGCTTGGAATCCATGAATACACCTGTTCATGTTCTTGTGAACCCGGGCAGTGTGGGGTGTGTGCTGCACTTGTGACCTTCTGCCTCTGCCTGCCCGAGAGGAGGAGGGGAAGTGTCCCTGTGTGCCCATGTCTGGTGTGAGTCCTGAATGTGGGGACAGAGCCTTGCCTGTGACTCTCCTGTGGCTTTGTCTGTGGCCCTGGCATCCTCTGTGTGTGTGTGTGAGATGTACATTCAGCCTTGCTGCTGGTTGACTGTACCAAGCAGGGAAGTATCAGCTACATCCACTGGCCTAGGATGAAGACCTCGAGGTCTCAGGGCTGGACACAGGGGCAGGAAAGATCCAAAGAACCAAAGCTGCTGGAGGCAGCAGACACTTCTATTAACACATACAAATTGAAAATACAACATTTATATGTATTATTACCTTATCCTGGATTGACACATACTGTGTGTTAATGGCATTTTTTGTTACATTGGTTATACGTGTGCTGATTGCAACCAGAAGTTGCAGGATATGAATACCAGATATTGAAGACTTCAGAAAACATTTTACTTATGCAAAGCTAGATAAAAAATTTAATAAAAATTATATGCAATTATAGATTGCAAACCAAAAGGTCTTTTTTAATATTGTACTTAATGGAAAATTCCATTTGAACTGATCAGAGGATTTTTATTACACTATAATTTGATGAGGAAAGTCAGTGTTATCTGTCTTAGAGAGAGTTAAAGAGAGATTATAAATCATAGTTTTCATCTCCTTCTTAAGCTATTGTTAACAATTTTGTTGTTAATATTCCTTTTCTCTTGTTTTATGTTCATCTGAAATATACTCTTATCATTCCACAGTCTAGAACAGATAGCTTTTTGGTCTGCTTGGTTAACTGGAATCAAGTATTTTTGTATAAAGCAAATCTTGTAGTATTGATATTCATCTCCCCAAGCCTTTTTTATTTCTTTGTGAAACTTTGCTAAGTACAATCCTTTCTCTACCAGTCAGCTGTTTATTGCTACAAGTTAAAAATTTAGCAAATAGATTTGACTACTTTACTACAGTTCGCTAATTGAGTTATATTAGGTTCAATCTAAGCAGGGTGAAATAATTTAGCTCTTTCTCTTCTGTCTGTGCAAGCAATTGATACAGTTTTATACTGATAAAAATTGACACATTACTCTTTAAAAACTTAAGTGATTTAACACATGATAAGCAGTGTTCATTATCTGAAAATGCTATTTCTAAGTATAGAGTGACATTTTGCGTAAATAAACTTGAAAATTAAATTCTAATAATGCACCCACCCTGAAATTACCTTAGCTAGTTTCAGAGGTAAATAACATATGCTTGTGAAGAAAATAACATTTTACCTTCTGAGGTGGCAAACATTTGCCAGACATTGGTGTTGAATTCACACTACCATGGGAAGCAGAACCAAGGACTGTTCCTGATTTGTGCATGAAGGACAGTGTCCTGCTGCACCTGCACTGGTTATCATGAATTGTATCCTTCCCAAGATACAATTGATCCCTCTTGATACATACTCATGCTATTAAAATGCCATTTGCAAAGGGCATATTTCTCTGCCAACACAACCTTTGCATCCTTCACCTTCCTAGATCCTACCCAGCTCTTTACATGAGTCCAGATAAACTTCATCTAATGTAACAGGTTTTATGCTATGAGTACGACCATGAATGGACTTATATAAATAACCTTAAGATAAATATAATAACAAGTTAATTAATTTTTCAGTTTTGATTTGTAACTTGAAAAGCTGTCTATACATACTCTGAAAGACGTAGAGCTATGTTTTGTGGTGCCTGCACAATTGATTTTACCTGAATCTAAAACACTCTTTTTTATTCCCCCTTTATTGGGTGAAAATTTTTCACCTTTTGAGGGAGAGTTAAGCAATAAATCTTAGGGAAGCATTTAAATTCCATTTATCATCAGTAAGCAGAAATTGCAATTAATCATATCCATATATTTTTTTTTTTTTTTTTGAGAAATGGTCCACTTGGAATTATATGATTTTTATTACGTTGCAACCACTCGTACGCAGGTTCTGATCCAGGTACTGGTGTTTACCTCATTGCAAATGTAGCATGGTAAAAAGCATAGGGCTGTTTAGCTGTCAGTGAAAGTGAAACTGGCCACCTCAAGCTACTCTGCTGTGTGTGTTGTACCCCTGCTGGCAGTGCCAAATCCTTTACAACATACCAGAATTATCCTTTACTCACACCAAATCCTTTACAACATACCAGAATTATCCATTACTCTCATGTAGTTTGTTAGGTACAGAATGGTAAAAGAAAAAATACAAAAAAACCTCAAAGATTCAACCCTGAAGAGCTGTGAAAAATCAATGAAATAAAGAAAATTAGGCTTTTTGTTTAGAGTATTTTTCTTTTTTGTACTTTGAAAATGAAGAGTCATTTTAATATTCTCTTGCATGTGGGTGAATGCAATAACTATTGTGAGTGGCGACTGCTCATTTTGGTGCTTAAATCAGTATCTGTCTGAAAATATTTCAATGCATTGTAAATCATTTTTAAAGCAGTGTAGATCACTAATTTCCTTTGGAAGACAATCAGCCAATATGTTATTCAGGACACACCTGGAGGGCAATTTGCTTGACTCAAGTTTTGTGAAACGGAAATGACACAATGTTAATTTGCTTTTAAACTCCTTGCCATGTATAGGAATTAAATAAGCAATTGGATGAGACCAAACTGAATGCATTGAGATATCAGCCATGCAGTCCGCTTATTTTGCCTGATTGTAATGGAAAAGTCTTTTATATCAGCAGTTAACATGTTCACATTTTCCACACTGGGCCTTTTCAGAAAACCCAGTGACAAATTCTTTGCAGATTTTTTTTCCACTTACATTTGAAGAAAATACATCCCTGCAGTTAGCTTTAAATGTTTCTCACTTTTGTGTATGCATTGTAACTGTTTTGACTACTTTTTGACTACTTTACATCATGATCTTGACTATACGAGGTATTGGAGGAATAAAAGTTCTATAGGGAGGTATATTTGCAAATAAAGCCTAAAAGAACACTTAGGCTCAGGATCTGAATAATTTATGTGTTTACAAACATTTATATTCAAATATTAATATGCAATTTACGCTATTAATTTATTAATTGATCAATTAATACATTGCAGCTATTTGCATAAATAGAATCTCAGTCTCTATCATCAGTAATGCTAGCAACAGCTGTAATCATAATATTTAATTTACCTTTTGGTTCAGCTTACCTCAATTGATTCAGGCGTTTGGAACAACTTCTGGAATCCCATCCTTTATTATAGGAGATTTCAGTGCAAAAGGTAGTAGTTAAATTTAACTAGGATGCCCCCATACCAGATTATCTTTCACAAGCTACTATATTAATGCTAAAGGATTTTGGCTACCGCCACCAGCAGATCCGGGCCAAGAACTCCTCCCACACAAGCTGGTGCCTGGAGACTTGCAGGCTTTGGTCAGACCAGAGGATGTGGCTGCTTTTATCAGTTCAACCAGTGGTGAGTTTCACCCAAACATACAGAGGACACACACACAGCCGGTCACATGCAGAGCCACAGACGAGGCACAGCCTCCAGCATCCCCCACATTCAGGACTCACACCAGACACGGGCACACAGGGACACGTCCCCTCCTCCTCTCGGGCAGGCAGAGGCAGAAGGTCACAAGTGCAGCACACACCCCACACTGCCCGGGTTCACAAGCACAGACACACTGGCAGATGCCCTGAGCACCAGCATGGTCCCTCTGCCTGGCCAACAGCCCTGCCGAGATCCTGGTCCTCCTGACTCATCCCATGGGTCCCTGGCTCGGGAGCTGCTCTCACTGGGCTCTCACTGCACACACACACACACAGAGCTCACACACTTGTCCCCCAGACACCCAGTCTGTGGATCCTCCTGAATGCCTGCAGAGACTCTCCACCTTCCCAACAGCCCTGCCCACACCCAAGGCCCCTACTCCCCAGCTGGTCTCAGCTTGGAGTTTGCCAGCAGTTCATACTCACATCCCACACAGAGCCAGTTTGGGGGCAGGAATAGACACTTGCCCCCAGAAGCTGGCACCTGGCTCACATGCTGTAACTCACAGTCCCAATCCAGCTGCCACTGCTAAACCCCTCACTCTCCTCACTCATACCCACCTCAGTAGCTGGTTTTGGGACACACACCACACCCACCTCGGTGGCTGGAGGTTAATGACCCCATAATTCCAATAGCTGACACCACAGGCCAAGGGGACCCACTGTATCTGTACCCAGGGTATCTGTCTGCAGAGGTTGGCACCCAGTCAGCTTTTACTAGTCCCTCCAGCACTTGGCACTGACACACAGGAGATAGGGAGTGAGATTGCTCAGAGAATTTGTTAAAAGAAGATTTAATAAGAAAAAAAAGACAGACTGAAGTGTTCAGGTACACGGTTCTGCTGCTGACAAGTATGCTGACCAGCCCTGTTTAACACCCACTCTGCTCCTTCTACACTGCTTTCCTCCTATTCATTTCTCCTCAGTCTTCTTCCCTTAAAATTTCTTTAATAAATTTTGCACAGTTCCACAATCTATCTCTGTTTTATCCCAGTTGCTCATATTCCTTGTCTTTCTCCCCTTTGTACCAGTTACTATGGTCAGGTCAGTAACTACTTCTCCAAAGTAGTTACTTAATATCCTTTCAATTAATGATGGGAAGTCTTGGGAGACTTTGCCTCCATTATCCCTTGTCTACCATTTGTCTGCCTTTTTGTGTTGTACATCACTTCCTCCATTACTTATTATCCCCCTTTGAATGGAAAATGTCCTATATCAGATAACCTGAATGAAGCTGATGTTCACACATTCTGTACACCCTTATAGTATGAATTAAATATTTTATTCCAGGCAGGAAAAATCTATCCCTAAACAGAGAAAAAAGAATCCAATACCATCAAGCATATATGTATTTTTGAAATATTTTGCCACACATAACATGAGGCAACATATTTCCCATTGTCCAGATCAGCAGTTACATGCTGCTTCTGTCAGAAAAACTCTGTTTATACAACTTGAGAAAACGTTGTAGAATACATCCTAAAGTTGAAAATGATAAGTCAATGTACTTCACCTATTGTCTCATAGAAGGTCACTTTGACTTTCTCATTATAGCAGGTAGGTGGTTAACTTAATGGCTCTGAAAATGAGTAACTTTATTACAGCTGCAGTATAAAACCTGTCAGATTAAATTTCTAATTATACTGTGTCAAAAGCACTTAGCAAGTAATTATTTTTTTAAAATATACTAGAAACATACTATTATGCTATATTTCTTATTATTACATGTTTTACTGAGCTTTCTGACTGAAAATTTTTAAAGTTGAAGAAAATGTGTAGAAGTAGTCCTTCCAGTTGTGCATTATACCAGCCTTTAGTAGGACAACGTAAGATGCTGTGACATGATGCAATTTAACATTTGATATAGTGCTGTATCACTAAAAAATAGTCTAAGTGTAATGTCATGTAATGTTACCAGCAATCTGCAGGCAAAAACAGGCAGTAAAAATATCACACACCCCCTAGTCCTGCCAGAAGATAAACCACTTAAACTTATAGGCTACATCTTTTGGTTGAACCCCATTGATTAATCCTGGCTACATCCTCTGCATATTTAAAGAACTGCCCAAGAGGTTTATCTAATAGCATTAAGCTTTATGTAGATTTGCAGCTACTCACACAAAACTAAGAATTTAACAGCACACCAGTATGCTTGGTTTCTCTGAGGCCGACATATCTAACATGACAGTGGGCTTTCACCTGGTTAATATGGTGTCTTCAGATATCTGACCAGCTCTTATTTGCACAGTCATTGATTCAGTACTCTATTTTTAATTTCTACTTTTATTTAGATACTTGCATTCCTTATAAAAGAGCTAAAGTCATTAAGCTAAACTTTTACCTGAACACTTCTAATTCTATTGCGTCCTATATTGTCACTAGTGAAAATAAACACTATGGTTTTCTAACACAGGACTTACAGTACTGGGAAATTTTATGCACAACAGGAAATAATTTATTTTGCAAATATGAGAGAAGTTTATGGGGGGAGGAATATTTCATTCACATATTGTAATGTGGCATTAGATTGTAGAAGTAAATTCAGATAGATTTCCCATGCGAAGGTATGGGAACGCAAATCAATGTATCATGATATTGGGAAAAATGAATTCCAGTCTACTAGCTAAGTACCTGCACAGCACTTAAATAAGACAAAAGACCAGCTGTAATAAAATATATGCATATCATAAATACATGTTAATTTGAGATAATAATAAATAATTACTTTGTTACGCAGCTACATTCAGTAGCATGGCAAGATGGAGAGAGCTATAGTTCATTATTAGATGAAACTACAGTCAGGGCCAACACTGCTTATGTATTCCTAGAACAAGACATATGTTTGTAGACATCTTAACTTTGAACAAAGTCAAAGTAGTGAATGAAAACAAAATTATTTCCACCAAATGTCCTGGAAAGTTATCTAGAAAGCACCAATCTGAAAATGAATATGTCCCAGGAGAAAAAAATATATAATCTGTCATGTATCATACATGATCTATCATGTATGTGAGTCAAATATTTAAATGCATATGAACATACATATATGCATGTTCATATGAGTATCATGCATGCAATATGTATACAGAAATAAAATCATATATATTTTTTGTTTTAGTGTATAATGGAAAGATAGATGATAGAGAGATGGATACATACATACATACATACATAGGCAGGTAGTAGTTGGGTGGATAGATCCATAGCTCAATATAGAGGTACTTATAGGTATATGGTTCAGTAATTGATAGAATCTCAACTGTGGAGACAAAGACATGAATTTCAACATTATTCAGGTCTTGAAAGAAAGACTATGTTTCTTCCAGCATGCATCATTGTAAAGAGAGGAAATGATGCCTAGGAATACTTCCCATGTTATTTCTTTTGAATCTCTGCTTGCTCAGCATGCTACTTATCCTGCTCAGTAGCTGTAATCTTAAACAAGAGGAGACTTGTAGGTTTGTAACAGAAACAGAAATTAAAGTGTGAATATATATGTCTAGGAGAGCAAGAGAGAAAAAAGAAAGCCCTCTGTCTGAGGAACTGTGAAATGCAATAGATAGAATAGCCACAATTCCTGAGCAAGTACTACATAGAAAAAAAAGGTAGATTATTAGAAGAGTAAGCCTAAGTTCTCTATTGTAAAGGGAACAATTTCCTGACAGCTTATATCTGAACTGGCATTTCTCTTGAGGATTAGTGGCACATCGTTTTCTCTTTCTATTCAGTCTAGCTGTCTCATATACTGAACATAAACATAGACAAATTTTTTATTATTCTCTCTACATCCAGTCTGTCAGCCTGCTGTGAGCAAGAACTATAATATTCTGAGAAGAAATGTACTTCTTGAATGACCACAGTAATATTACCTGTAATTTACTCCTAAAAACCTTAATTTCTAATTTGACTTGAGAATTGACAATGTCATTTAATTAGCAGCTTTTTGCTGCTGGTAAAAACAAGACAAGTTCCTGCTGAGTGTTATATACACCCATTTAGGTTAAAGAAGCACTATGTAAGCCACATGAACTTCTGTTTATGCTTCCCATAGCAGGAAGACAATTAAAAACACTTATTGCAACAAGAGGACAACAGAACAAAAAAAAAACAATTAAAAAAAAAAAATTAAAATAAAAATTAAAAAAAAAAAATTACTCTTCCATCAAAAACAGATGCAGTAACAAAGCATATTTTCTGTTAACAGATTTTGAAGGTTTGGTAAAGAGTTGAATAGGTGACTCTGAACTGTCACCTTCTTTACTTATCCAGTTTAAATGGGTAATCAGATGGGCAGTTTTTCTGCTTTTCTTTTTTAATTTTCCTGTGTGAAGGCTAAAGAAAAAAAATCACCCCAAACACCTCTTATTGCTAGTTATCTTCATGGTTAACTGAACTACTGTTCACCCTGAACCCCAAACACCCTTATTTTAACCCATTGTATGCTTTGCTTAATTCCTCATTTACATTTAAGAGGAAAGAAGAGGGAGGAAGAAAGGAGAAAAACTTCAAATGTTACATTTCCCCTAAATATATTGCAAATTGAGCTGGCTCAAATAACTTGTCCTTTGGACCTCAGGAAGAACATGCAAGTATCAGACGCAGTTCAGCAGTGGCTTGTGATGTCTGCAAAATGCTCAGCAGTTTGGGTTCTGGGTTTGGTTTCTGTGGGAACTATAGCTTTGGTCTGATTACCTCACCCTGGGTGTCAAGATGTGTTTTAGCAGCCCTGCAGTGCCTAGTTTTTCTACTGTGGACACTCCGTCCTATCAGGCTAGCTTTGGGATACCTCAGGTCAGAAATGTTCCTCAGATTTCAGCAGCTGTTTTTTTAATAAGTAAATTATACAGACTTTGGCTTTTTTTCTCACTATCTATTAGACTTTTCTTTTTTCCATACTTTACCTGTTTATATATATATAAAAAATAATATCTATGTTACTGTTAGTTTTGCACAGCCTCATCAACTATGTGCTCTAATCCATATAATAATTTTTAGCTATTTATGGCAACTGCATTTACTAATATGAAGGAAATTTGGAAGAAAAATGCCTCAATACCCCTCCTGATACAGTTCTTTTCTAAAAGATGACAAAAATCTCAGTGAGAATTTGATCTTTCAAGGTGCTTAGAGAGACAAAACAAGTGGTGGACCAAGGCTAGAGTCAAACCAGCTATCTGTTTTGACCCTATCAGGCGTTTTAAAGATTCTTGGAACTTGCTGGAGCTGGGCAGCTGAGCATTTTGACTTCTGTCAGGAAAAAGAAAGAGGCAAAACAGTAAAAAAAAAGTAAATAACACCAAGAGACAGAAACTAGATCTGAGATAAATAAAAGAACAAAACATTAGTGACAGGTATTCCTGTTGCAGTACAGATAACTGTGGAAAATAGTAGAAAAACACACACAATGAGTGAACTTAAGTCTTACATCCCGGAAAATAGTAATACAGCTACCAAGGTATAGGGAAAACATAAATTTATCACTAAAAAGCCCAGATTATCTGTTAAATAAGAAAGTTGAAAAATTACAGCAGTTTCCTGCATCGGTGTTTTATGTATTGTCACTGAATATTAAAAAGTGCATTTAGTTTACTTTTAAAAACAAACTTATCTTATTTTAAATAAATAAAAGGAACCCCAGCCTCAAAATCAGGCAATTCTACTTTCATGAAATCATAGCATGATTTGGGTTGGAAGGGAGCTTAAAGACTGTCTATTTCCCAAGCCCCTGCCATTTACAGGGGCACCTCCAACTAGACCCAGTTTCTCAGACCCCCATCCAACCTGGCCTTGAATACTGCCAGGGATGGGGCAGCCACAGATTCTCTCAGGGGCAGCCTGTTCCAGTGCCTCACCACTCATGCAGAAAAGAATTCCTTCCTAATGTTCTAAACCAAAGCTATTTTCTTTCAATTTAACTTTGTGGGGATGAGTAAGAGGGTCGAGGTTTTTATTTCAAAGAAAAGATGTTTTATGCTATTCCAGGTTATGAAAAGGAGAAGAAGAAAAAATTAAAAAAAGGTAAATACTTTATATTTCCACAATATTGTCTGATACATAGCATAACAAAAGTGTTATATAAGATATATTTTAATGTATATTAAAATTACTTTAAAAAGCATCTTCTATATCACATTTATTTCTTCCCTTATCCATTGTGCTAGTTGCCCTTGAAAAGATGGTAAACCAGTTTTACACATGCTGTTCTTCACAAATCCACATCAGATAGTTTTGTATACTTCATAGATGCTACATAGATGTTTACAACAATTTCTTGCTTAATAATTTCCTGTACTATTCTTTTGGAAATCAGAGTTTTACTCTTTGTTTTACACCCTTCTAAGTCCTTTCTCCTACTCTTTTCATAGATGTTTGCTTTTTATTCTTCTGTGACTTCTTCAATCCTCAACACTTTCTTTATTGCTAGATGCTGCTTCTACTTTTTCTTAAATACTTCTGGAAAAATTTCTGCCAACATTTACAGGAAATTTCTAATGCTTGTTTAGATAATATTTTTCCTGCCAGAGTATTCCTTGAGTGTCTTTTTACTTATACACATACTCTGTACTGGTCTTTCTTTTTAACACTTTGCAAATATAATTATTTTATTATCTATCATAACTACCATTTTTTAGGTTAAGAAAATGTCGAGTGAAAATTATTTTATAATTTTGACTATGTTGTCCTCAATATATTTATAGAATAATTATGTTTTCAATTATGTTGTTTGGTATTTTTGATTCATGCCTTTATTTTGATGAGTTTTACATCTAAGGTTTCTGTAATTTCTACTAGTGCTTACAGATCCTCTTTTAAATTTTTTTTTGGCTTCTTACGGTGCAAAATTGTCCAACTGTTGTTTTGTTCTGTTTTATCTTTTTCTGTCCTTACAAAGTGCCAGGACAACACTGTATCTGTGCTTTCAGCATAGTCACTTTTAGGAGTCGGTAGTTTTTGGTTTTATTTCACTTAGAAACAATTCCCAATGGCCATTACTTGTCAATGCACTGAGTTGGTTGAAGTTTACATTTTGGGCCCATTCTCATGTGTATGTAGTTTTCTTTCCTTCTTTCTTTTAGATAATTTATTTCACTGGTTTGTAAATGATTCTCTCTAATTTGTTTTCTGTATGGAAAGTCTGAAATAATTCTCACTGTTTATGTGACTCAAATTCAGTCTAGTCAAACCTCTGTTTGTATGCTTCTGTTTCCTTCCAAGGAGAGTCTTTGACTATTCTGCCATCAATCATCTGTTTCTTCCAGGTATTTTAATGGTGGGCATCTAAGTCCTTGTGACATTCCTTCCCAGATAATGAGATCTGATTTACTCCCTTGGTTCAGGAAAAGGCCAATGTAAAAGATACAGGTAATATTCAGAATTGAAACGACTATATAGACAGCGTTTCTTTAATGTATATATGCTAAGTAAACGAATATCTACGCATATATGTATACATATATTTATTAAATATCTGGAAACTAAACAGGAGCAAAGACTATTCAGTATGGAACAATATCTAGTGTCCTGGTTTGGAGGCCAGTGGACTGGAGTTTAGTGCCATTTTTATTTTGCACCATCCAGTCATCATTGGGGCAGGGGTGTCAGTAGGAATATCCAGGTGCCCCATTGTAAAGCAGACTTTTTTCCTGATTCTCTCTAGCTGGAGGGTGTTGGCATAACATCTCCAGACCGATCCTCTGCACTCTGTCCTGTTTTTTTTCTCCCTGCCCCCTTCTCGGTGATGCTGAGGTGAGGTGGTGAGGTGCCTCTGGGGCATGGTGCTGCAGGGGCAGTGGAAGGTGTGGCTGAGCCCAGTGGGGCCATGGCAGTGCGGAGTTGGCTCCCTGGTGGGACTGTGCTCCCCGCCTCCCCAGCAAGTTGAAGCAATCAGGACCAGCAGTGCTGGTAGCAGCCAAGCCCAGCTGGGCTAAGAGGGAGCCAGCAGTGCTGAAAGGAGCACAGCAGAGCAGTAGGAAATTGCAGTGACCTGCAGGGACAGTGCGAAGGAATGTTAGAAGTGGCAGCACTGGCACCTGCTCAGAACTGAGCTCAGCAGAGAGGCATTGTGACCCTTACTCGGATGACTTGGCCTCGAGGAATTTGTTGTTGTTTTACACTGTTTACAGGCTGGGGGACAGGAAATGGTAGCCACTGGAACTCCTTCTGCCATATTGCCTCTGTTTCCAAAGGCACCGTGGGTGGAGGGTGGGTGCAGCACCATATTGCCTTTGTCTTGGGAAGCCACGCGGATGCCACCTACACAGGGAGTATCTGCCATCTTATTTTTGTTCATGGTGGTAAGCCACTTTTTTAGGGAAAATGCCTTCTTTTTTGTATATTTTTGATGATTTTATTGTGGATGTCTTATTCCTGCTTTATTCTTTCAGTAAACTGTTACTTCAACCCATAATGTCGGGGGTTTGCCTCTTTCTTACTGCAAGAGGGGGTGGGGGAAGAGGAGTGTCTTATTTGGAGTTTTCTCTCTTTCTTCTTAATTTCTTTTTTTTTTCTTGCTTTCTTTTTTTCCTTTCTCTCTCTCATTCTCTCTCTCAAAGAATAATAAAGACCTGAGCCTGTAAGTATCATTCTTACAACAAAATAGTGTAAAGGAAACAGAGGTGTGTAAGTATAGGCAGAAGACTACGAGTTGTTCAGTTGCCAGTAATGGCAACTTCTGTTATGTTTAAACAATGCAAGCACTATATCTCAGAACTTTAGCAGATATCACCTGATAAATCTAGCCATGGCATTTCAAGACATTGATCTCTAAGATATTGCCATCCTTTCACAGTTAACAGAGCAAGGACATGTAGTTAGTTTATTTCTGTTCCTTACTCTCAGTGAAAATATACCTTTTTATAGTTTAGCTCATATTCTACAATATTGCAGTTCATATTTCAAACTATCATGTGCAAAGATTAATAACAGCTTATGATTTCATTTTTGTATTTTTCATCTGTCACAATTTGGAAGTATGCTCATGAAACTTGATGTAGTCAATAGCAACCATATAAAAAGGTGTGTCATCAGAAGCAATTTTAAAAATTTGTTAGTTTTATTCTATTACTGTTTAGCTGAATGGTAAAGTTAAGGATAATTTTTAAATTTTCATTGTTATAAGGAGTTTTAATTTTTCAGACTGTTCTATTAATTAGAGAACAATGGGCTATATAACTATATAATAGTTATAACTATATAACTATATAATATATAACTTAAAAATACATTACATTTTAAAGTATAAGAATGTATGGTAATCTCTTATGGTTAATCTAGTAATTTAGAAGTTTCAAAATACTAAATTAAAATCCCAGGATATTCTAGAACACATTTATTTTGATGTTAATTTATGTTATCATTAAAGATTATATAAACAGTGTATTACAGGGTGTTCTCAACAATTTCATCCCCTCACCTTCCCCTTTCTTCTTCTTGGTCCTCCTGCATACCAGTTGGGAGATCATAATTGAGAGCACAGAGGATTTCAGCTTCCACCTGTCACTTGTGGTATTCATTGTTAGTCCACCCCATAAAGATAGAAACCACACTTTAAAGAAAAGATTTTTTCCCCTCACAAATACTGCAGAGACAGTCCACATTCTGCTTTAAATAATTTTACAGTAAGCCTCCAATAAGAACTGAACTATAATATTTTTTTGTCTGATCATAGTCAATTCAAATTCTAACTGGCAGAATTCGGTTTAATACCATTTTGCTGAAATGCCAAGGAGATAAAATTAGTTTGATCATTCAGCTAATACCTAACAACTATTTACAACACAAAAACTTTACTATGTGTCTGAGGCTTTTGGCTTTAGTTTCATTCCCTCTAAGTTTAAAAACTCAGTATTGCTCCTAAATTGAGGAGCAATGTCCGACTTACCATGTTAGACTTTCCCTAATATCACTATATATACAAGAGTTTAATAGATGATTTGGACTAGGGTCAACAAATTCCATAGGATTTTACATTACATTAAATTTGGAGAAAACAGACAAAAACCCCACACTATGCATGAAGTCATATGTATTATGAAATGCCAAACAATTTTAAGCAACTGAAAAACATTCTTGAGAATCTCTTAGTGTATAGAATTGAAAGATCTTAGGAGCCAAGAAGTAGAAATAACTGAAATAATAAAAAAATGACCATACTTAGAAACACTGGGTAATGTTAGTGAGGGTCTGTTACCACTTTAGCAATGCAACATTAATCTTAAGATTAATACAATTGTCACATATTGCTATATAATCTCTGCCTGAAAATCAAAAATTACTGATCATAAGAAGTCATAAACATCTCAAAATAATGTTCACTTCCATTACATTATATCCTATTAAAGTATTAAAACCAAAAATATAACAGACAAAACTCTACTGATACAGCTATTTATGTTAATTAATTAATATTACTGTAAATAACAAAACTATATATACATTTTATAAGCATAATATAATGTTACTTAGAGAAATTGAATGTGTTCTAGTAAAATACTTGAGAATAAATTATTTTGTAGAACCACAAGAAAAGACAATTCTCCTGTCAGCAAGAATAAAATGTGTTAGATGTCTCTTATTTTTTATCAGTGACAATGTTTTATTAACATTATTCCTCATCTTTTGTTCTCCTTAGTAGAGAAGATTCAAGTAAAAAAGTGTATTTGCTACTGACATAGGAATATTGCTAAGTTACCTTTCTCTGCGTGTTTCTCAGAATATCCAGATGCATTGCTCAAGGATCCCTTTCCAGATCAGGCCACTGGAAATGAAAACTGGTAAGATGAAATATGTTTCACTTACATAACATTAAAAAAAAAAAAAATCTCTGCATTTCTCTGCAATGGAGTATTTTACTTTATTATTCAAAGTGCTTGAGAAATTGAGAGGGTTCTTTCCTCGTGGATTGCATTATAGTGACCCAATACATTCACAGTTTTCCATTGTCGGACTAATGAGAACTTCTTGAGATTTTAATTTTTCACTTCTCCTATTCCCCTTATGTTCAAGGAATCTTGTCATACTGATTAATATTGTGCCAGTTTCTGTTCTCATTAAAATCTGTGTCCAAAAATGAGTTATTGGAATTTTTCAATTCTTAGTCCATTATGTTAAATCAAGTACTATGTTCATGTATTGCACTATTGTGACCTATTTTGAATTTTAATTGCTTAGCCAATTTTGTTTTTTTCCCCAACAGGTTAGCAAGGTATAGACAAGAATTGTCCAGCTGATGAAAATGTATCCAGCTACCAGGGATGGTATACACTTGTGGGTCACAGTAATTTAGTTTAAATATTATGCAAAAGTGGAAATCATATCTATTTCATATGAAAGGCTTCTAATGAGAATTGATAGCAGGACACAGTTATTTTCTTCTTATGCAAAATTCTGAAATAATAAAGATTAGTTAAAATCTGGCAATATTATTATGGCCTTCTGGAATTATGTGAGTGATTTTAGTATTTGTTTTCCTGATCTTTAAGTGAGAAAAATTGTTCCACACATAAAGAAAAGACAGACAGTACTCTGAATTTAATTACTGTCCATTTCAATGAACATATCTGACAGAATTTTGAGATGAGGTGATGAACAGATATATTTCAAGGGTAAAATTTTAATAATAAAGTGACACATATATTTCTCTATGTCTACATTCAAACATTAAATCCATTTTGTACTACTCATAATAATATTTTATAGTAAATTTACATAATCTTTTTCCTGCTAACACAAAGTGAATAGCAGTATTTTGTATTTATTATGACCACAAAATAAAATTATGTTTAGGGTTAGAAGGGATCTCTGGAGGTCATCTCATCCAACCTCCCTGCTCAAGCAAGGCTATCTAGAACTGTATGTCCAGGACCATGTCTAAATTGCTTCGGAATACCTCCAAGGTGGAGTGAATATCTCCATAGCCTCTCTGGGTTCCCTGTGCCATTGATGAGTCACTTTCACAGGAAACATTTTTCTAATGTTCAGTTGGGACCTTCTGTCCTTCACTGTGTGCCTTCTGGTTCTGTCACTGGGTATCACTGGAAGAAAGCTTGGCTGCTTCTTTAGAACATCTCTTCAGATATTATCACATTAATGAAATCTCCCCAGAGCCTTCTCTTCTTCAGACTGAATTCTCCATGCCCTTGTCTCCTCCATCCATATACTCTTTGTTGAACTCTTTCCACTATATCCATGTCTTATCCATCAATCTTGTACTGAGAATCCCTAAACTGCACACAGGCTCCACTCATGGCCTCACAAATGTTTATTAAAGGAGAAGAACCACCTCTCTCAGCCTCCTGGCAATAAGATGCCTACTGCAGCTCAGGATTCCTTTCATATTCCTTGGGGTAAGGACACATTGCTGGTTCCTTTTACAGTTTGTATTCCCCAACTTTTCTCCAGGGCGTTTTCTGCCAAATTCTTTCTCATCTAGGCAGCCCCAAGCATATATTGTTGCATGAGGTTCTTCCTTGCCAGGCATAGGACTTTGCAATTCCCCTTATTGAACTCCATGAGCTTCCTGCTGGCTAATTTCTCCAGTCTGTATGTTCCAGATATAATCATGACCATTTGGCGTATTAAACATTCCTCACAGTTTTGTATCATCAGGAAACTTGTGGTGGGGTACACTCTGCCCCATCATCTGCATCATTAATCAAAATATTAAACAGTACTTGACCCAGTACTGACACATGTGGTACACTGCTACTTACCAGACTCTGACTAGACTTCATGTCTTTGATCTAAAATAAACACACTTGTTTATGAGGATCTTATAGGAGACAATGCCAAAGTCCTTCCTGAAGTCCAGCTAGACAATGTCCACTGCTCTTCCCCCTCTACCAGTTATTTCATCATAGAGGTCTATCCAGATGATCAAGCATGACTTCCCCTGGTTGAATCTGTGATGGCTACTCCTGATAACTAACTTGTCCTTTACGAGCTTGTGCTCAATCTTATCTGTGGAAGGTCTGTTGAAGTGAATAAAACCACTTCCATTAACTCAAAAAAGCTAATAAGACCCAAACATCAAGGGAAAATTTGGCATAAAATGAAATTGTACATATATGATATCTGGTAGCAAGCAATATCAAGGGAAGTAAACCTTCAGATACGTGACAGATTAGGGCTATCACAAGGAGCAGTTACATTTCATAGTATTAAAGCCTATGATTACTTTGCTGGTTGCCTTTTGTTCTTTTCAATTTCCAAAGGCACTTTACAAAAGAGCAATTAGAATATTAAAATCTGGATGCTTTTTTTATGGTAAAGACGTAAATGTTACAGATGAACACAGAATGAATGGATGGTCCTTGAAGTGGGCAACTTGGCAAAACTGCTGTCTGTTTTTGGCAGAACTGGGGCTATTTCACAATTCATTTAGTTACACAATGAAAGAAGTAGCCAGACAGTATGGTTTAGTTATTTTTCAGTATGTCCTTAATAGTCAGGCTGTATATGAAAATCATTATGGTTGATGTTAAGGACTTTGCCAATACTCTGTACTTCAAAGAAAGGAGAAGGATAGACCCTGCACAGGCCTGTTGAACACTACAGATAAATTGCTAGACATGAAACCTGGCTGATTTCTGCAACCTAAAAGCAGTATTTTGGATCCTTCATCTTGAAATATTACTGTGTATTGCACCATCAGCATGTTACAACTTTTCATGCTAAAACATACAACTTTACCACCATCTCTCATATAGTTCATGAATCTTGGCCTGTGAGAAGAGAGAATGCCTTTAGGAAAACAAACAAAAATAATAAAGAAAACAAACAAAACAAACAAAGAATCCTTCTCTGTACCGAGATAAGAGCAACATGCTGAAAAGGCAAACACCTAACATGAATAAGAAGTAGTATATGAAAAAGCCCATTTTTTTCCACTCATAACACTTTGCCTAATAAAGGATATTATCCTTATGTACAGACCTTGTTTCACATCCTTCAGCTGTCTTGCTTACAGCAGTATTAGCATTTGCATTTGAGGGAGTACATCATAGGAGCAAAAATGTGAATATTGTGAATATTTTATGGTTTCAAGCTCAGAATTCCTTTTCAAAAAAAAAAATAGTTTTCAGACTTATTAACATTATCTGGATGTAGAAAATCCTGATTCAGACGTAGGACGGAAATTTTCAAAACTAGCCATGGAGAAGACTCTTAAACTCATTGAAATTGCATATTCTACAAGTAGATGGTGATATGAACTTCTTACATATTCTTATAAATGATTACCTAATGAAGAATCCAAAGAAGAGAGTAATTAATGCAGTTCAAATGTTTGACAGCAGTCAAATTTATGCCATCAGATAAATCTTAAATCATAGACTCAGAATGTTTTGGACTGAAAGGGACTTTTGAAAGCCAGCTAATCCAACATCCCTGTAATGAGCAGGGACGTCTTCAACTAGATCAGGTTCCTCAGAGCCACGTCTGACCACCTCTTTGAGCAACTTGCACCAATGTTTCACCAATCTCACAGTAAAGAATTTTTATTTTAATATATCTAGTTTGAATCATCACTCTTTTAGTTTAAAACCCTTGCTCCTTGTCCCATCACAACTGGCACTGCTAAAATCTTTATTCCAATCTTTCTTATAGCTGTACTTGATCCAGTGATAGACAGGAAAGAGTGAGTCAGCAGGTATAGGAGTGTATCTTTTACATACCAGGTGAATAAAACAAAGGATAAGTATGAGATGTTTAATAAATTAGGGAGTATTAATTCATTTTTCTGGAGGTATTACTAAGGTCAGAATATACTAACAGTTCGTCAGAAAAGAAAAACTTTTAAGATAAAATTTCCATAGGTTAAGTCTTTCAGGATCCCTTCAGGTTATAAAGTTAGAAAAAGTAATGCAAGACAGCAACTAGTCACTTAGTTCATTGTATCAAATGCAATTTTTAAGTGATAATTTTCAAGGCTCTCAAAATATGTCTTGCAGGCATCAGATGTCTTTCTTTTAATCTTGTGTGTGTCCCTGTTGATGACAATTCATGACCCCATAAGAACAATTTAAAAACCAACTCAAAACCTACTTTAGAGCAACCAGAATTTATCCTCAATAGAGTTAAAAGACAGTTTAGAATCAAGCAACTCAGAGCCATAAGCCAACAAATGGACTCCAGAGAGCCCAAAAAGCATGTTGACCTTTGATGTACACTCTCTAGACCAGTATGCTTGCTGAACTCAAAAAGAGTAACTTATGTTTAATTCAGTTCAGCTAACTGTACTAGCTGAAGGATAGCTATCATTATTTAATCAGTTCCTCTCCATATATACTCCCTGGTCAGCCATTTAGGAATGATTATAGAGAAAATTATTTGAATATCATTATCTGCAATATATTGTGCTTCAGTTTAACCATCTCACTTGTCTAATAATTTGTTTTATTTTCTAAGAGAGAAGCTCTTTGAAGTGAGGAACAGGAGGGAGTGAGTACTGAAACAGTTGTTTCACAAAGCATGAAAAAAGAAAAAATTAAATAAGAGGTGTGACAGCTAAATCCTCCATTTCACACTTTTGGTTTGTGTTTAAAGGAAATATATAAACAAGTATGGGGTTTTAGATTTAGAAAGAGAGAGTATGCCTATACAGACAGTGCTCAACAAGCATAGAGGCTGTTTCTGGAACAGATCAGAGACCAGTAGAACTTACTAGCATGATGTTTGAGAATGTTAGCAAGCCTTGACAGTTTAGCATGGACATATGAATTCAGAAACAGAGAAGTCTCTCATCCTGAAGTGTTGTAATAGTGACTGAGCAAACACATAAACAAGGATGAGTCAAAAATATTTGCTGTTCCTACAACATGAATGATTATTGATTCCATTTTGACTTTGCTGTCTGAAATTTAGGTTTCCAAGTCTAAGATATCTGTGTAGTCATACTACCCTTTGTAGTCATACTAGCTTTTGTACTCATGAGAGGGCACCCTGTCACAGGTCACTTCCTCACATTAAATCTGTCTCTGGTTGGGATGAATTGCCATCTCAAAGAGCTTTTTTTCCTTAATCGATTGTATATACAACAAGTTTAACATAAGCATTTTATGCCATCCTATCTACCTTAAAGCAGCTCTCTGGCCAGCAGCTGCCTCTCCAGAACATGGAACTTATGCAGACTGTGTCATATGTGTCATCAACTGGCCTCCAAATCTCCATTTACTGACATGCTAGGGCATCTAACATCAAGAGCTGGAGGAAGGCAGGATGTTAATTTGTACCTGAACAGCACTACATTTCAATTCCTTATGGCTCAAAATATGGCATTGACACTGCTAGTAACAGGGCACGTTTTGCACAAAGCCTCAGGACACAGGCTTGTTGGACCTTCTCTCTCTGATCCTTTATTAACCTGCCTGCAGCTTTGTTTCACTTGGTTTAGCTGTGACAGTAATTTTTCTAATTAACCAGCCAATTTGGTTTGCTTTTGAATAACTTATGAACAGTGTCACCAATATTTTAGGATGAAAACTTAATGATAGCATAGAGAAAGATGTTTCTGGTACTAAAGTACAAGACTTATTTCTGTGGGGACACAGGACATGGGCTAGAGATGCATAACTGTGGGATGAAAAGGGATGGGATATAAGCTAACACTGAAGACCCCACAACTGTAAACCGTGAGCATTTATTGTGGCGTTTTCTTCTGTAGAACCATTCTTTCTTTTTCTGTAACAATTGGATCTGAACTAATATTCTTGCATTAAACTGCTAAAATTCCAATTATACTAATGACAAATTATTGATGATGTATATAAGGTGATTCCTCCTTGCCTGTAAATAAGATTTTGATCATTAACAGTTTTCAAAGTTAAATTATTTTCCTGTGGGCAACCAAGACCAGTTTGACTGTGGATGTTAACCTTTGAGTAAAACAGACCGTTTCCTATGCAGCTTGATTTACAGATATTTACGGAGATCTATGACATGGGGCTGGCAAACATGGCAAGTGTGAATTAAATAAGTCTGCAGATTTCAGCAGCTGCGGTTGGAAGCCACAAGAATTTTTAAGTGGTCATTAATAGCCCTACAAAATATGTTTACATGACTGAAAACAGCCCACCTGGTATTCACTGTGACAACTAGGCAAAAAAAAAGCTTCGTAGGGTTTAAAGATTAACAAAGCAGTACCTAGGCTTTCTTGTTTTCCACAGCATTTTCTAATATAATGAAGTTCTCAAACATTTGGAGGTAAGTCAGATTCTGAATTAAAGTTTCATTTTCTACTGATAGTCTTATATTCCTCTTTTCCTTGAAACTTTAAAAGATTGCTCCTGTAAACATCCTGTTTCAAAGTTTTTTATATTCACACGGTGTGGTTAATCAATGATTCCTTATTATTCTAGTACACTCAAATATCATGGTGATTACCTCTAGATAGACATGCACTCTGAGAAAGATCATGTCTGGAGAAGAGAAAAAAACAAACACTGATACCTAACCAGTTAATCAAAGTAATCAAATATTTAGAAAATGTGGCATACCGAGTGTTCTAAAGTGTAGTTTACAACGGTATCTGCTGAAATCAGTATCACTTTGTTTATTGTAAATGTCAATTAGGTTATGTGACTAAGCATATCACATACTCTTATGATAGTGTCATGGACAAAACTCTGTAAATTTAAACTGCCATTTTATTCAGTCTGGGAGACTGTATAAGAGTTAAATATTAATTTGTTTAACTATCATATTTTCATATTTGTCTATTTACAAAGTCTGAGTATGTGAATGTGTTTGTGTGATTTCTTTCAATTTTTAATTTGAGATTTTTCTAGAGACAGGCGAACAACTTTGCTAACTTTATTAAGATTTGTTCATTTAGGTCTATTCATCTCCACTGAAATACTTCCATCTTGTTACTACTTTTAAACATTCTTGAAAATAAGATGTGACTAGATATATGGAAAACAGTGCAAATGTATTACAGAAATTTGATGAGCTATATTGAGCTTCCACACTGCAGACATTGACATAAGATAGTCTTATGTTTGTGCCCTTTCTAATTAGTGGGAAAAAGAAGACTCTTTTAGGACACAGCTGATCTGACTGATCTTAGGCATTTCATTTAGGATGAAATAAATCATCCCTGGAAGTGTTTACCTCTCTTCATTGACTATGAAGAGAGTAACAGAGTCTATCAGGATGAGCTCAGGTGTAGCCAGCTACTACAATTCTTTTTTTTCTTTTTTCCCTTTTTATCAGATAAATGTCACCCTTTTACATTATTTTGGGTGGATTATTATGTTCTACTACTGCATTATTATTTCCTTAATTCTTTCTTGAATGACTAATTCATTTTCATTTATTCAACTGAAATGTGGCTAGCACAGACACAAACTTTAATTTAACTTTGTCTGTGATTGCTCAGATATAGTTACTTCACTTATTTATTTATTGTAGTTAATGTTTTAGGGAAAGAGAGATGAAAGATTTTCAAGAAATCCAGTGTTTATTTCTCGTGGTTTGACTGTCGTAAATGACACAATTTCTGCATGTGGACTTCTAAAGTTACAAGATAGGCTGCATTTCAAATACAAGTAGTAGTTTTTTCTGAAAAGTCTATCTTAATTATTCACCCTGAAATTCAGGAGGAGGTTCTGAGTCTTGTTACAGAAAACTAAAATTACACTTCAGTTATAGTAAATAGGTAATTCTCATAGGATATCTTTAAGAAAATTATATTTTAAAAAATCACTGGCTGAGACTGTTATCTAGGTTTTCTACAGAATTACTATTCTCTGAAAGTACCTGGTGGTAATATTGTTAATCAATTATGAGTACATCTTTCCATGTTTATGGAAAAAAATAATGGTTAGTGTGACTTAAGATGTATTCAACAAAAAATAATAACATACTTCTTATAGAGAGAAATCCAAGCCTAGGATCTGTAGAATTTCAGCTAAAACCCCTAATGCTACGAAGAAAAGAAACTGTGAGAATCAAGCAGGGTCTTGAACTTGAGAAAGATGGACTATAAAAATCTTGAGAAAATACCTTTTGTGAGTGTTTTTGGCAGCTAGGTTTTGACAATGGATGAAAATAAGATTTTTAGCAGAATATAAAAATGTTTATGTGGTAAGTGTAACTAGGTGTGAAAGTATAACACCAGCTTTCATTCATATACATGCAAAATATGTATTCATATAGACTGAGATAAATATACATATGTATGTCCATATATATCTGTACATACATATATACATATACATACATATGTACATCTATAGATGTACATATATGTTCATATGGAGGTATAAATGGATGGAAAGAATTTAATATACCCCATATATTTAATATCAGGTATTACACACAACATTTCTGTACATGTCACAAATACTAATCTTTCTTTTAAAGCCCATGACAGCATGATCTAGATTTCTTCGTGGAAGATGGCAAAACAAACAATCACAGTCATTACTTACTGTTCAGAAAAAAGTTTTTTCAGAAAAACTTGTGTTGAACTAGAATAAAACATGAATAAGTACCACCATATAATTTCCTGAAACTGGACTTCTGTAAATATTTCATATTCAACAAATAAATGCACAAAAAAATTTAATTCATTGGAGTAATTTTGAGCAAAATATTTTCTTATGGACAAAGATGAAGTACATGTTACCATTCCATAAATATACACATAAATATAAATATTTATTAACAGCACAATTTCAATTTTATATTTGATAATGATCAGTAGTGACAGGGTGATCTTTAGTTTTGAGAGTTAATGGCAGCAGAGAAAACATTTACCATCTTTATCATTATTGTATGACTATTTTATTTTTTATGTGATTAAACTACATTGTATGTGGAGAATTATCAATCAGATAATAGTAACCTTGAATGTTTGAATATGAAAAAAATTTGGTACCTTTCCAAAGACTTAGGGTTTTTTAACAGCTAATATGATCTTTTCTAATTTTTTGGGGGTTCTCTGTTTCTGCATTGGGATTTTTTTGATGTTTTCCTCTTGTATTAATCCTCTTAGACACTTTTTACTATTTCTTACTCTTAGAGGGACTAAAGATTTGCCCTGTCCAATCATACATTATGTGATACAATGATAGTAATTCTTAAAGTGCTTTTCATGGTATTTTTGCAAAGAATATGAAATCTAATCCTATCCTGTAGCATACACTCAAGTGGGAATTGCCTAAAGAATTTAACTTAACAGAGACTGAGATGCTGAGAAAAATGTTGATAACTGTAAGACTTGTGTTGCTCAGATGCTTACATTTGGGAGTTCTGATCTTTTCCTATTCTGGAAAAAAAAAAAGAAAGTGAAATTTATAGATAACAGTAATACTCAGTTAATGGTGATAAGGAATGTTAACTCAACATCCTGTTAGAAGATCTGGAAATGTACAAATATATCAACTACAAATTATTGTCTGAAAATGTAGCATTTGACTGCTCTGAGGGGAGAGACAATATCCTGAAAGAGACCATGATCTTAAAAAGGACAAGGACAGGACAATTTAATAGTCATAACAGAAAATTCCAGGAGGTCTAAATTTTAAATAGAGAATAGAAAATGCTTATTGAAGTCAGAAGTCTTTGCATTTTTTTTTCCAGTTCTAAAGGAACAATTATTGCAATAAAAGTTCTGATCAAATCCTACCAGATTTCAAGAAAGGAGACCACATCTCCTTACTGTGCCCAGTTGTGGAATCTCCATCCCTGGAGGTATTCAAGAATTGTCTGCATGCAATCCTGTGCATGTGCTCCAGGATGACCCTGCTTGAGTAGTAAGATTGGACCATAGACCCACTGTGGTCACTTCTAACCTTACACATTCTCAAGTTCTATGAAAAGCTCATTGATTTTATTTGTTTATTTTTTTACTAAAACACACTTTAATAAGAAAAGCTGGGGGGTGGAGGGTGGGGTGGGGAGGGGAAAAAGGAAAGGGGAAGAAAGTTTCAGAACATGGAGACAGCAGACAGTTGTGGTCATTTCAACCCCTTTCCTGCAGAGTTTTATTTTTTTGACATCTAGCCATTCAGCAGGATAAATACAAAAACTCTTAGGCTTCATGTGCTATTTGTGTATTCTTTTAGCACTGTGTAGGAGGTGAACATTTCAATTTGTCCCAGGAAAGGGCATTTAACAAACATATTTACCATATTGTTTAACATTCATTAGTTAAGTATTAGTCACCAACTAAATATCAGAACTGCTAATCGTGTATTTAATTTGTATAATTATGCAGCATGGTTGATAGATATTGCTTGAGATGGCAATATATCTACTACAAACTAGAATACTAGCACAGAACAGTAATAAGCAAGTTGAGGAAATTCACTGACGTCTAGTCTCCCTATTATTAATGGTCATAATTTTGTTCTTCCTTTTTCACAACTGACAGCAGTTTTTATTTCTAGAGATAAATACAATTTCATTCTGCATCTATAGTTACTTTAGTGACTAAGAAATTGTTAATTCAGGAGCAAGAAGGACCATGATTAGAAGAGTCCATTATAATCTGGCCATGTAAGTTCTTGGGTTTTTTGTTCGGTCCTTTTTGGGGAGGTGATAAATGTGTTTAAATTACCCACTTAAGCTACTCTTAAAGCCTATTGTATTTTCAGCAAAATTAAGGCCCTTTTGGCTTACTGAAAGCATCAAAAGGATAAATTGTTGATGACACTAGCTAGTGAGAAAAAAAGATGCAAGCTTTGAAAAGCATGCATTAAAAAGTAATATATGTATCAATATGATTCCATTCAGATTCACAGTACTGGTAGAACAAAAAGTCAGAAATTAATTCTTTAACTAGGGAGCAGATGAGCAGATTTTTGTTTGATAATGAGATCCATATTCTGGTCTCTAGGCAGAATCAGTGTAGTTGGATGTTGGCCTAAGTACAGATTTTTCAAAGAACTATAGATCATGCAAATGAAGATTCAGAGAATATATGGGGGAGTTAAAGAACTACATACTAAGTCTCAAGTTATGAACGAGTGCTCAAAATTTACTTTCTGTAGTCTAAAAATGCATAAAGATCCAATAACTTCCTTATGTTCATTAGATCATTAGTTTCTTTCTGAAATGGGTTCTGATTTAGGAAACGGGAAAACATGGATTTTTCACCTATTTTTTCTATTGCCACACAATTTTTAGTGCTGTCATTTTATATTCAGTCCCAAAGATACATTAGTAGCTAATGTAGGTGATTGGAAAGTTAGTTTTTGAAAAATTCCTGAACTTGATTTTGGCTTGATTCCAGCTCAGTTCATAGTCATGTAAAATGAATAACTCTTAAAACAGATTTTATTCTTTGAAAATTCAATATATACTATAAAGAACTGGAAAAGCATCAGAGAAGTTCATGAAGCATCATTGCAAAAAGATGAAACAGTGACTTCCATTGACAGCATATAACAAATATAGTTAAACATTAAAATTCATTTCTAACATTAAATATCTTGTATGTCTGGAACTTATGCACTTTACATATAAAACACTTTAAAGGTCAGGAAATCAATCACCTGTGTTTTACTTGTCATCTCTATTAGTTTAAGCCAATATAAAATAATGAATACTTCTTTGTATTACAGTTCTGTCTTGGCCTGATTGATCCTCTATAAAGCTATTAAAGGTCACAATATGATAAGTCAGAGACTATTGAGGAACAGGAGGGCACAAGGTAAGATAAATATGTCACCTATTCAGGAAGGGAGTCAGGTTATTTCATATATTTGGAAGTAAATGTTAGCTAAACCCAAACCACTTTGGTGTTAAAGGTCTTCCTGTATTTCCATTGTGTAACTTTATTTTTTATGATTTAAACATGTGTATAGCAATATTATCATTGGGTTGGTCCTTCTAAAATGTTGGGTAGGTTGTTAAAAGTTAATATTCTTCCTTGCAAAATTACTTACACAATATGACTGCATATTGAATGCTTATGCAATCATTGCTCTTAAGTGTATAGTGGATATTTTAATAATTTGGAATTAGAGTTAGTTTTAGTTTAATTTTAGTTTAATTTTAAATCAAGTAATATAATTATTTATAGTGAACAAGAGCTATGTCCAATATACTGAATATTTTTTGTTATTTGCATGCATACACATATTTGTGTAAAGACACTATATATGCATATGCATACAGTATTTACATTAGTTATATATGAAAAAGGGAGTGGGTAAATAGGTAGAGTAAGAATAACAGATGCACTATAAATATAATTGTAACATTAATGAAGTATAAAAAAGTTAGACTTTATGGTGGTATTTTAAAATTGTTAAAAATTATTAACTAAATTTGTGTCAATAACCACAAGTTATGTCAATAATCACAGAAAACTTTTACTATTTTTCATTGCACACCCTATGAATCAGTTTAGCATTCTATTCACACAGCTGTTTCATGTAATTAATTGCTAAGAATTGTATTATAATATAACAGTTTTTTTCCCCCCCAAGACTTATAATGGGATCAAAGTTGTGTATTGAGTAAGAAATATAAAAATAATTTATTAGCATTGCAGCTCACTTTTCAATGATAAAACTCCATTTCATGTCTCGTCTGTTCCAAGAATTAATATTTTGATTGTATGACAAAAATGAAATACTGAAGAAAAAAATTGATTAAATGAAAATTAGATTTTGAATTTTTTTTTTTAATTTAGATGCTGTGAATGACAAATATGGGCATAATAAGCACGCACACTTGAGTGTCATTGTGTGGTTTTACTGAGCAGTCTAAAGTTTTATTACTCTCTTTGAAAAATAATCAATCTTGTAGCAGAGGGAGAAAGAGGGAGGGAGAGAGAAAGAGAGGATTGTGCAAAGAAGTTTGCTAGACAATATCTTTGATTTCTAATTAAAATAATTTGTTTCATGTCCCAGTTGAACTTATCATCTTCAATAAAACTTATGTTGGAGTGGAAGCAGAGCTTAGTTTTGTGAATGAACACCTTAAAATAATTTTCCTCAAGAAAATATTGAACTGAAAGTATTGAACTCTGAAATATGGACCTATTCTGCAATGCTGTAGTTAGTGTCTGTTAAATGATATACAAAATTAGAAACTATTTGAGAAAGTTCAAAAATAATTTAGAAGGTTTTATTACTTTAATTCCTGAGCTGTTATTTCCACAATTCTATGGAAAATGTCATTAATACACATAATGAATACAATATTATATTTTAAAACAAAACAAAACACCCCACAACTAAAACCCCAGCAAAAAATGTTAAATAAAATGTCCCTCAGGAATTACAGTAAAACTGAAGAGCTCAGGTTTGGTGTCTAGCTTTTGGCAGAAGTAGCCTTGTTAATCCTTTATTATTAAGATACACAGTTACAACTGCTCTCTTATTTTTGCTGCAAATGGCCTTAGATAAGGGAATTGCTTTAAATTTTACCTTCTAGGGTCAGAGATATGAAAAAAGTCAACTGGTACAGACTGGAATTTCAAAAGGCTGTTTAATATTAATGGCCTCTCCACAAAATGCATTAAGTATACGTGAACATGTGACACAAACTAGAAGAAAAGTTTAATAGCTTTTTCCTCCCTAAGTTTTCTGTCTCTTAGAGGATCTTAACTATATAAAATGCCGCTTTCTTGATTTATTCAATAAAGACAAAGTATTTTGTTTTCTATGTATGTATTCCAGGTATTTTTCAATGTTTGTAGAAATTAATTGGAAAAAGCTTATATTTAATTTAAACTTTAAAGTGCTTGATTATACTATTTATTATATAAGTTATTGTATGAATTGAGCTATTTTCTATATAATTTTATACTTTTAATGATTTTCTGAGGGATTTAGTTTTGTTGGATTCCTTCTCTGAGGGGTAGAGCTAGACTTTTTACTGGAGAAAATCTAGTTTGGTTTTGGACAAAAAATCTAGAACCCTTCAACCTTTGTTCCATTTGGATTTTGATATATTTTACCATTATACCTTTTGACTACTTCCATTATCATTTATTTCAAATTAATTAATATCTGGGCATGAATAAAATAGGAAGAACTATGCCATGTTACAAAGAAAAGTAATATAGATACCTTTTTATCTCATGAAGCAGTCCTCCTTTTCAGTGTTCATAAACCTTCAGAATGACTTCCCTACACTTTGGATAAGATGCCATGTGGAAAGTTCACATTTTAATTGTATCAATGTTATCACTGGGTACTAAGAGAAGACAACTTGAGAACTTGCTTGGACACAGTCATGGGCAAAATGGACACGGGTAACTTGTGGGCAGAAGGAGTAGAACTGTGTGAGAAGCAGCTTTTACCTCTACCTTCTCACTATGCTGCAATTACATTTGCATCTTACAGCGGGAGTTGTGGGAATCTGTTCATCCCTGTGAGAGCAGAACAGAGGTAACAGGCATAAATACTGCAGGGGATGTATTCCTGAGGTTCTGAGCACTCAATCAAAACCAAACAGGCAACTCCAAAAACATACCTAGGGGAATACCTAGAAAATCTTATAGGGATACATGGATGCATAGTACAACTATGGTATTGTTATTACTCAGTGCTTGGTGTTTAGGCACTCCTCTTATTTTACAAATAAACTGCCAGAGGCCCTGATAATAATTCAAAACAGATTGAGACTTGAATCTAGTAATATAACTTTTTTAAGGAGATATTTATCACTTGATTAAATAATTTTCTAGTCTATTAAACAATCAAAATTAGATATTTAGAATTATGGTGTTAAATCATAATTAATATAATATATACAAGTATATTATGTTAATTTTGGCAAAAGTACGATCACTCAGTGGTATATCCATGAAATACAGAGTTTTCCACAGGAGATTTCTTGTACTTCTTAAAAAGACAAAAACTTATCTCAACTGTGTGGGTATGGTAGCTGTGAGATGAAATACTGACAGTGGGATGCTATAAAGGAAAGGTAGATCAAAATAGGACACTGCAGTGTGTAGACTGCATCACAGAATCCAAAGCTTCACCATTTTTTGAAGGTTAAAATCTCATTAGTTCCACGTCATAAATCCATACAGGTTAAAATAAATATTTCTCTATAATAGAGCTATTTTTATTACATATCTCTGAATCATAAGAGTATAGAATTGATTACACTGTGAAGTATTACAAATTCCATAGCTACCCCCAATCTGTGCCTCAATATATTTTTTTCCTAACATAATAAATACAATGTAATAAAAACATGTAATTTAAAAGTCTATTTTCAAAAATGAAAGCATCTAAGAAACATATGATTAGAAAGAGCACTCCAAATCAATGCACATAATGAAATTTGCAAAATTTTTAAAATTATTAAACTCTAACTTAAAAGCATACCAGTTATATATCTGGAATGATTATTTTGAAAGTATGAATGTATTCAGGCTGAATTAGTCATATCTGAAGCCTGCAGTAGAACACTCCTCCCTGAAAAATACAACTGCATCCTCCCAGCACTAGCTGACTAATATGAGCTGGAAAACAAGTAATAGATGGACTTCGTTTTGCCATTGCTGCTAACACTGCTGCAAACACTTAAACCGCATTAAACAGCAGGTGGACATAGGTTTAGATCTTGTTTATTACAGTGGCCAAAAGTCAATGTTTGGGGGAAAATCATTAAATCATTTAGATTGAAAAAGACCTCTAAGTTCATGGAGTCCAACTGTACACCTAGCACTGCCAAGGCTAACACTGAGCCATGTCCCTAAGCACTGCATCTACACAGATGTGACGTAAGGACAAATATATGATGATAACACTCAGAATGTTCTCTAAGGTCAGACTGCTTTTGGCTCAAGAACTTCTTAATATGATTTTTATGTAAGTAATCATGTTCCTTGTATTATTTGTTATGAAATTTTCTGCTTTATTTTTTGAAAGCAATTTTATTTTTTTATTTTCAATATCTTGTAGTAAGAGCTGTTCATTAGAAAGGGGTCGAATCTGTGTTTTAAATCTGCAATTACATAGGTTCATTTCAATAACCATAGATTTTGTGAAGAGAGTTGTTAAATTGTACCACACATCCTTCAATTACATCTTTTTCTGGGAAATTTCTTGTGTCCTTTTAAATAAATGGCTTCACTTCTGAGAATTAACTTCTGTCTTCTGTTGCATCACATTTCAATTCCCATATCTTCTGCAAATAATACTGAATAAGATCCTGAGATTAGCTCAGTTGGTTAGAGCATGGTGCTAATACCACTGAGGTGGTGAAGTTGATCTCCATAAGGGGCAGCCACTTAAGAGCTGGGCTTGTTGATCCCTGATGGAACCTTCCAACTCCGAATATCCTGTGATTCTGTTTCTGTGAGATCTGGTGAGTAGCCCATATAATTTGTTTATCAATTTTATTTACATACTGAATGGAAATATACACCTGAAATACACACCTAACTTCTACTCCTCAGTGAAGGTGGCCTGTAGAAAAACATTCAGTCAAGTCATATGTTTTGATTTTAGACCAAAATTAGGATTTCAGCTTTTTTTCTGTAGCATTTCCTAAGAAAACTAATTTCAATACTTATAAACTTGAAATACTGTGTTATGTACACTACTTGTGGGTATTCCATACAAATTAGCATATTTGAACTTGAAAGAGGTATTTCAAGAGAAAATTTAATACGATTTTGACAAGTATTATAAGAGTTAAAAGAATGAATATAATTTATCACATGATAATATTCTAACTTTCAGTGAAGTGTTTTTATCTGCTAAGTACATAACTAATTTTTAGTCATATGACTAAGTTAAACACATGAATTTAAAGACATCAATCACTAAAATGATTGTATTGTAGTTAAGGGCAAAAAAAGAAGAGAACAGAAAGATGATAAATGTTTTTAATTAGTCACATTTTATATCACTTTTCTCGCTGAGGAAAGATGTGCTCGTGATGGTGATTATTTCTGACATTTTTCTGGATGTTTCTTTTGACACTCAATCATTTGAAAACCAAGGTCAATTGTCTGTGGATGCTTTGAAAATGAACGATAATACAACTGTGATGCAACAAATACACTTCTTATCAGTAGTAGTTAATAAACCCTTAATCCCTGGAACTTCATCTACTATGCATAATAGTTCTTGGGGATTGTGCTCAGGATTTTTTTGGGGGGATACTAAGATTATTTTTTTAAATAGTTATTGTTTTCCATCTTGCACTTTTTTTTTCTTTCATACAAGTGATTAGAAATTGAAAAGTGACAGCCAACCAACATAACCTATTTTTTTTCCTGTTATGAACTCACAATTCGATTCAGTGGATTTTGAAATTCTGTGTATATGAAATTCTATTCCAATGAAATTGCAAAAAATTTAGTCTAATGTACATAATGTTCATGCTGAAATACTGCATTTTTATTGCCCTTTGTGCATTTTATTTGTTTGGGTTTTGTCTGTGGGGTCTTTTACCCAAGTGTCTATTTTTCAAGCAGTATCTATTTCCTGTCCAAGACTGTTGGAAAAATGTGAAAGACCTTTTTGCTACAGCTGTTTAAAGCTCCTTTAGGATGCTGACATGCGATTTTTGAATTCTAATTATCGCAATTGGAAACAAAATCAATATATTGTGACAAAATACTTCTATGGAGTTAAATTTGGGAATGTTTGACTTAAAATATGATCTTTCAACCTTGGACTTGAGAAACATCACATTTTGGTGAGTTGGCTTCTTGGATGTTATGTTGACAATTTTTTCAAGATAAGTGAAAAGAAGAATAAACTTAGTTTTGAAGGATTTATGGGGCTTTTTTTGGCAGGGGTTATTTGTTAAATTAGAAGTTCTCTTTTAAAATAAAAGTCTGTATCCTTCACAAGCAAAATTTCACAAACCTGTTCAATGCTTATATCTTCAAAACAATATATTCCTTAATGTGGCTGGGCATGCTCCTCACCTTTCTGCATAGCATGAGCCAAAGAAATAAAACCATAAGTTTCTTACACTTTTGCCTCAAGTGAAAATATTTATTGCATTTGTATTTTTACAGAAACCTGAAAAAACAGAAGCTTAACATCTTATTTTGTTTTTTAAAACAATATTCAATTTTTTGCCTCAATTGAATGGATTTGATTTCTGTCACCTTTTTTTTTTTTTCCCTCTAAATTGCAGCATTGAATAATATTGACAATATCCAGTTTAAGATGTCCTACATGAATTTCCCTTTTACTATGTTGGGTTTCCCTACAGCCATGAAAAATAAGCTGGAGCACTGATCCAACATTCATGGAAATAATATTCTTAAGTTTTACTCTGAATTTACATACACAGAGAGCATCATAAACAGCACAGACTTCCCTTTACTTCCCTTGCCCTTCCATGTCAATATATATACATGCATACAAATGCAGTTGTGCACACAAACAAGTTGCAAAATTACAAGAGTTTTTTTATTCTTAGAACGTACAATGAACAGTATCATCATCCATGTCATTAAATCACTGTCAAGACCTACACTTCATAAGAGAAGACAGTGATGGATTGGGATCAAGCCTTTTATCCAAAGCACTTGAAATGATCAAGGTCTTAATTCCCACCCTTTAAGCACACTCATAATAGGGAATGGGAAAATCTGAGGGTTTTTCCACTGTCCTGTAGATTGGACAGCATACCTGTACACTGTATTTCATTGTCTAATAATGACATAATTTAGAGAATGTATTCTTACATATTTTTCCTCAGAAGAATAACTTAGTTTACTGACATTTTCTATATAATGGATCATTCTATTATCATGTTGAAAATAAACAAACCAGCCAACTTATTTTCTTTATGAAGGCAATATTAATATGTGTCTTAAAATCTGACAAAGCTGTATAATGCCACCATTCCAATCAGTAGAAAAGTAACAAAAAACACAGTAAGAATGCTTTCTATTACTAATGCTTGTCTCTTCATGTGAAATACCTTGAAGTGTAATTAAAAGCTATTTTCATAAACACTGAGGACCAAATGACAACAAAAAGTGCTTGTTTTCTGTGTATTTTTGTCGTTGCTAGTCTGTTGACTCACTTTCAAAGCACAGTAATTCGCAGCAGTTTTCTGCGTGTTTCATGTAAAAATTTGAGAGGATGCAATGTATTAATAACTGCCCTAGGAAATGCTTTTCTTCATATTAGAATGTTGTCATATTTACATTTGGAGTCTCCCCTTGCTGTCTAAGATTTCTGGTCAATGAAATACAAAATACTGCAATATGTACCAAGCATATTATGAATTTTCTTATCAATCCATAACCATCTAGAATTTCAACACTTTGGTTACCCACACATAGTTATCTATGATGCAAATTCACCATTGCTGATATCCATCTGGAGTAGCAGAGAAAGTTCATCATCTTAAATATCTTTGGTTACCCACACATAGTTATCTATGATGCAAATTCACCATTGCTGATATCCATCTGGAGTAGCAGAGAAAGTTCATCATCTTAAATATCTTTGGTTACCCACACATAGTTATCTATGATGCAAATTCACCATTGCTGATATCCATCTGGAGTAGCAGAGAAAGTTCATCATCTTAAATATCTTTGAACACCTACATGTGATCACCTGAATCAGGTCCCTTTGTCTTCCAAACTTTTGTTTACACATATTTTTCACATAAGCATTTGAAAATATCTCCTCTTAAACTCTGGTCAAGATGAATAGTGCTTCTAGGAAGCATAATTTGGATAATATGGGACTTAACAATCATGTAAAGACATGCCATCTAACAAATACCATGAACATATTTACAAATCAAATAATTTGAATTCCAAATCCCTTACTTCTTCTGCTAAGAAGTAAAAAAGAAATTATTTTTGGAGGTGAAGTCTGATTCATTACAAAAATAATTTAAAATCTCAAATTCAGTTTTTTACAGAGATAAATGACATCTACTATTCAGTGCAATATTTTTCTCACTATTGCTTCTACAGTGATCTCTAACTTTTTGTAAGCTTTTAAGATAATCTAGATAAATTTCTAAAATATTGGTGTTGGAAAAAAATAAAAAATGTGATATGAATATATATACTATTTTAAAATTATGTGAAACTGTGACCTAAACATATTATTTTAGGAAGATGATATCTAATAATGTTTCTTAATATAGCAGGCAAAGCATAAATAAAAACAGTATTGGCAGCCAAAGGAGGAGAAAATTAAATAAAAGAAATGAATACAATAGTTGTAGATTTTTAAGCTGGATAATTAGTCATTACAGCAGACTGTGAGGAAACAAGGCATAATCTCTATGTCCAGTAGATATACCTTATTTCAAGCAAAAGCATCTTGCACTTATTGCAGGAAAGCTGTCTGCTACTAATAAAATCAAATATTCTTTTTATTACCCAGTCCTTTTAACCATAAAATTTATGAAGTCTTATAAATTATATAAAGAGTTTAAAAACTTTGTCAAAGACAAATTTGGTAGAACATAGAACCAAACACTACCTGCATTTATAAAAGTTGTATTAAACTTAACTGAGTTATATTTTAAATACATAATAAGTTATCATTTTTACATTACCTTCATAGACTACATCCTTTTATTTTCCTGCAAATCTATTTGTTTCACATTTTTTTTTACATGTGTACACCTCACATAAGTGAGTATATCCCATGATTTTGCAATGAAGTTAATAGCCGGAGCTTAAACAGATTGCAAATGATTCACTACTAGTGCATTCCTTTTAATGTCTACATTAAGGTTTTGATTCTTCTCAGGAATTAATCAGAAAGAACTCCACTGTAATAAGCAGATTTGTACGAGCCTGAGAGGAAGAGATGTCTCTAAATAGGCATGTTTCAGGTATTGATGTTTATGAAGTACTTAGATAATATGTGCTCCCTATTTATACTAAATCTGTTTGATGTGTTCTGGAGAGCAATCAGGCAGAGAAAAAAATTGAGTTTAGATGTCTTGAAATTTTCTGCTCAGAAACATTAGGTGGTTTGCCAAGTAGATCACAAACATTCCATTAATATCAGGCTGACCCAGCTTCATAGGCTGGGAAAACTGTTCCTAAGAGCACCCTTGGTACTCTAGATAGCTCATTAATAAATCTTATAAAATAAGTCCATAGCATTGGACTTCTTTAGTCACAAGGTGGCTTGACTTAGTGGAAATAAATAATTAGACTTTGGTAATTGCCAAATTTGCATGAAAACTTGGTATTGCAAATAAAATTGTACAACAAGTGTATGTGAGGCTTCCATGTGACATAAAAGATCCATTAGATGTTAATTAAGACTTCTGTAATTTGAAAAAATAGTGTATACATGGTTAAGCATAGAATACATTGAACCAAATTGATACATTGAAGCAAATTGATGCATTGAAGCACATCTTTGGTAATTTTGTCCTTAATTCCACTTAATGTTTGTAGCCACTATACCTGCTGAATAGATCTTTTGTTGAATACATCAAAACACCTGCAGGTCTTTCATAAAAAAAGCTAATGGAATCCAGATAAAATGTTAGCTTTATGAGGAACTTGCCTATATAGGGAAAGAAGTGACCTTCTGGTGCTTTGCATGTCAGTCTGAAGTGGAGTGTTCTTTACCACACAGGAAAAACACAGGTCTATAGATTCTTTTTTAATATTGTGCTATAACTCCTCAGCAATATTTCAGGCTAAATATAAAAGGTGGGCATTTTTATCTGTACTAAAGCAGAGCAATAGACAGTCCCCTACACTGTTCCACTGTTGTTGCCACAAATAGAATTAAAAATTGGTTTATAGATTCAGGCTACATGGTTTTCGTGTCTGCATTAATGACAACAGGAAAAAAAAAGGGAAAAAATGGATTTTGGTTTTGTCAAACTTTAAAGCTGTCAATAACCATGTGCTTAACAAAACCCCATTACTACAGAAGGATAATTTCATTATGGAAAGGCATATGAACTATGTCTCACTAAATCAAAAATATGCAACATTTCTGTATTTGACAAATTAAGAAAAAATCTGGCTTCAGTGAAGAAAAATAAGATCAAGGGGAGGAAAGTGAGTTTCACCTGCCATAATACTGAAATTATTTAGAGGTGAAAGTCTTCATCTGAGAGAGTAATTTAATTGTTTTAGAAAATAAATGAAGAAACAGACAGATAGGTTACCCGAAGGCATGGCTTATCTGCTTTATTTTAACCAATTATTTTTGAATAAGATGAAGTACAACCTAGAATGGCCTGTTCCTCTTCATTAATTATAAGAGGAGGCTACGAATCAAGAGATTTGCTCAGTCTGTCAGAGCATTGTGCTAAGAGCTCCAAGGTTGTAGGTTCAATCCCTGTATGGGCCATTCACTTAAGAGGTGGACCTGATGATCCCTCTGGGTCCCTTCTAACTCAGAATATTCTGTGATCTGGAGATAAAGATTAAACATTTCTGTAATCACATATAGTCTCCATACAGTAGGTGCTGAAATTTCTGTAAGATGAATTCTGTCATCAGGTATATTAGCAGTAAGATCTTACTCTGAGAATATTCTGATGAATAAAAAGAGATGCTTAACTTGCCTCTACCTTGACCTAGACATGTGAAAGAATATAATTTCCCTAATTCTTATTTCAACAGTAGTGAATGGAGAGAAAACCAGAACATTGCATGATTTTCTGTATCACACACCTGAAAATGGAGTGGGTGAAAGTTATGAAAAAGGTAAGGAAGGCCCTTTACCCCTCTGAAACAAAGAACACTGGAATAGGGAAAGTGACTGTGCAGATGCTGCAGTCTTAATTAAGGTGCTTTCAAATTGAGCAAGAAAAAAGTCTGATCTCTTGTCAGACAAAAGTGCATCACTATCTCACATATTCTAAATGTCAGAAATGTCAGGATGAAGCCAATCTTGCAATGAAATATATAATGGTCACTAACTTTTATGGACCACTGGGAGTGAATAATAGATGTACAGACACTGGTTATTCCGTACAATGCAATATAACCCCATTAAAAAATTGTTTTGAAATCAGATTAATCCGAACCAAGCAAACAAAGAACCCAAAAGGCAGTGCTGGGGATCCAAAATCAACAACACTGTAAAGTTACAAAGCTTTTATCTCTCCTGACTCAGTCAATGCTCTCAGGTGCATGGTGCAGTTCTTGGACTGTCCTGTGCAGAGCCAGGAGGTGGAATTCATGGTCCCTGTGGATCCCTTCCAGCTTAGGATATTCTGTGACTCTCTGCATTAAGTATTCACCAGACTGATCTAACACCCCTCTACAATGAAGCTTTTTCCATTTGCAAGTTTCAAATTAATATCTTGCATGATAAAGAGAACTATTCTGTCATCTTTAATTCAAATGGATATTTGTATAAATATCGGCATCCAAATCAAAAAGAAATCAAATATCTCCCTTCTGGCATGATCAAGGAACTTTTTGCAACTGATCCAAAAGCTTATCTAAGAATATTCATGCCTATCCGTGTTATGGAATAAATATCCAGTTTCAATCCAATGCTAGGTTCCATGTCTGTGGTTTAAATTCGGTGGCTTAAAAATGATACAGATTGTACTCAGAATTAAATTTAAAAGGATGCCTCTATGCTCCCCTTTCTTAGTTCTGCTTCTATCTCAATGTACAGTAATGAGGGAACTGATATGCTTTTTGCCTTGGGCACTATAACTTGTGCTTTGTGTAGAACCAGTCTGCATCCTATTACTTTAACTAAATACATGTCAAACTTAAAAGTAAGCACAGTGATTTTTTGAAAACACATCAGTACTTCTTTTTCAGAGATTCTCTCTTTTTTTTTCCTTTTTTCCACCACCTAAACTTTAAATTATGCCAGTCAGAGTATATAACACAACAAAAATGAGAATTCAAGCCAAGGTTTTGCAAATGTCTTCTGACATCACAAGAATATGAAATCAAATCAAAGGTAAAAATAAATGCTGTATTCCAGGCACTGGACTAGGGGCAGCTAGTTGCATTACTGAGGTGACACTAAAGGTCCCTGTGGGAAGGTGTTCAGTGAAGAGCAATAAAGCAGCCTTTGTAAGCTAATTCCCAGAGCAGCAGTAGCCTGACACTGCCCAACAGCAAAGGCAAAGAAGGGGATAAAAGGAGAATAACAGAATCAGTATTTTCTTGCTATGCCATAGAAACAAGAGGGATTTTTAATAGGAGTCATAAATGAGATCATAACAATAATAATTTTTATGTTGTTGTTGTTGTTTTTTTTCCCTCCCGTTTTTATACTTGTTTTAGGGGAAATGTTAATAGAAATTCCACATCATGAAAACTGGAATTATAGGGACATGTTGATTTGGTAGTGTCATTCCTAATGATATTTGCTGTCATGCTCTTGAAGACTCACAAAAGAGCAGAGATGACTTATTCTGTGTGGATGTCTACCTCTTGTCTGAGTACTATTTTTTTCTTGTTTGGCCTATCTCAGTTGTGCATGCCAAATGTTTTGATCTATAGTCTCTTAGTACAGCACTCTTTCAGTCAATTACAATTGAATGCTTTGCACTAGTTTTTTTCAATAAGACTTAATCATTTTCATGAAAGATTTAATTATCCATCTTCCTTCGAGGAAAATAAATCTATTTTCCTGACATTTAGTTAAATTAAGGCATTGTGGTTTCAATTAAAAAAAAAAAAGTGTAATGCAATTTGCATACTAATCTGAGACTGAATGGAGAACAACCTTTGTTAAGAATGAATTAGTCTGTTTTAAAAATTAATTAAAGCCATACATGGAACCCCTTCTCTTTGGTTTCTGTATTGGTCTTGTGTGGCTGGGTTTTGGTAGCAGGAAGAGAAAAGGGGTGTTTTCTGTGAGAAGCTGCCAGATGCTTCACCCATGTCCCCCAGAGTCAATGCCAGCCAGCTCCAGGATGGACACGCTGCTGGCCAAGCTGATAAGGACAGTAACACCTCTGTGACAGCATATTTAAGAAGGAAATAAATTGTAAAAAACTTGTAATTTTTAATTGCAGTTGAAAAGAGCAGGCTGAGAATGTGTGACAGGAGCAGCCCTGCAGACACCAAGGTCATCACAGGAGGAGGAGGAGGAGGTGCTCCAGCTGCCAGAGATGAGATTTCTCTGCAGCCCATGGTGAAGACCATGGAGAAGCAGGCAGCCCCCCTGACACCTTAGTGGAAGTGCAGAGATCCATCTGCAGACTGTGGAGGAGACCTATGCCTGAAAGTATGCTGTGAACACATGGGAAGAGCTGGAGAAGGTTCTTGGCAGGGACCTGCAGACCTGTGGAGAAGAGAGTCCACATTGAAATAGGTTTACTGGTAGGACTTGTGACCCCATGGGGTACCCTCATTGAAGCAGACTATGCCTGAAGGACTTCATCTCATTGAAAGTGACCCACCCTGGAGCAGTTCATGGAGAATTGCTGCTGCTGGGATGGACTTGTGTTAAAGGAGTTTCTGGAAGCCTGCTTCCAATGGGAGGACTGCTTCCATTGGCTCTCCCTGAGTAGCAGGAGAACAATGCGTGATGAACTGACTGTAACCCCCATCCCCTGCCTCCCTGAGCTGCTGAGGAGGAGAAGGTGGAACTTGGGAAGGAGGGAGGGAGGAATGAAGGGAAAATGGTTTTGAAAGATTTATTTTATTTCTCATGTTTCTGCTCTGATTTTGATTAGCAATAAATTCAGCTGATTTCCCCAGTCTGACTCTGTTTTGCTTTTAACGGTATTTGGTGAGTGATGCCTCTCGGTCCTTATCTCAACTCATGAACCTTTATAATATTTTCTCTCCCCTGTCCAGCTGAGAAGGGAAGTGATGGAACAGCTTTGGTGGGTGCCTGTCATCCAGTCAGGGTCAACCCACTACAGTGCCATATTCACTATAACTGAATCTGTGACACTGTACATGAAGAACTCCTGATGCAAAAAAAACCAAACCAACACAATAAACAAAAACAGAGTTGAAAAGAAATCTTTGAACTACCAAGTCCAAGCTTTGCTTTTAACAGGCATCTTCTATTATATAGATCTTTTTATATACAATTCAGATAACATGCTAATTGCTACTGTTATGCGTATGTATATGTATGTATATGTTATATTATATGTATGTACTATTTTAAATTTATTTACAATGGAAAACTACTCTAGAGCCTCACATTGATCTCATAGTGACCTTGTCTTCTGTAGCCAAAAATAATTATAAAAAAAGCTTTTCCCTGAGTTGGTTCCCTTCCTTTAAGTGTTTATACAGCAAACCTTTTAAGAGTTCATATTAACTTGCTAACTACCTTGTTCAGATTCCTTTTTTGAATGAAAAGTTTTCCATTCCCTGATCAGCCTGGTACCCCTGCCTTTATACTTCAAGTTTCAACTGAAAAGGAAGCAGAACCTAATTTTTCACCTTCTGGTAAATATTTTTTTCATTGCAGTTTTAGAATAGGAACTGAATGTAATGCAGGATTTTTTCAGTATATTTTGATGTTACAAATGTATTTTGAAGACCTTGCTGGTCAGCAAAATATGATTTATTCTGTTTTTGTATAGTGAGTATACACTTTCAGCTCAGGGATAATTTGTGCAATTATTACTAACTTGAAAGCAATAAAATAATTCCAGACTATTAAGTTCAGTTAGATATATCTTTATATACAGTTATTAAAAAAAGAATTTGGAAAATAGTTTTGTTTTAGAATTAGCGTCGTGATGTCAGTTTCCTATAAGTGCAAGGTTATCAGATTCTTCCAGAACTGTTCTAAAACTGTGAATGTTTCCAATTTTCATTTATCTAACACTATAAATTTTCTATTTAGAATTAAGTTTGAACAAGTATCATAACTTGAAAATGAGTGAAAACTGCATAAAAGGAACATTTGTCTATACCAATTAAAACTTAATAGCTAAGTGTAAAAGAAAAATAAGGGATGACATGTATTCCTTTTTTACATCAATGTGTGAAAAGCAAACACTAAGAACTCAGGCAGGTTAGCCTTCATCCTGAGACAAAGTCCCACCAGCATTTTTCTCTTTCTTAAATACATTTTCTCCAAGGAACCACTGTCTTGGCTGAAGACCTCAGATGTGTCCTGCAATGGGTCTATTAGAGCCAGTTGGAATAGTTGTGTCCATCCAGGCACAGCTAGGCAGCTGCTACAAGAATTTATGCTAGATCTTTTTTCTCACAAATTCAATTTCTAGCAACAAATGTAGCTACCAATAAAGAAGTGTGCCTTTTCAGAGGTACAAGATGATATAAAATGGCTCAAAACACTTGATTCAAGATGCATATTACTAAAATAACCAAGTAGTTCCAATTGTTTTTCACCAAATTTTAATTATTAATTTAAAACCAAAATTTTAATGTTTGATTGTAAGTTTGTCTTAAAACTGCCATATACTTAAAGAATTAACTTTAAGCATAAATTTAAGTGGGATGTATACAGGAATCAATTATTTGATCACTTCTTCCTACGTGGAAATGTACAGAAGTTCAGATAATAGAAGTGGAAACTTTATGACCATGCTTGAAAAATTCTGCAGGTTTAGGGTTTAGCCCCCTTTTTTTCTTTTTTTTTTTTTTTTTGGTTGGTTTGGGGTTTTTTTGTTTGGTTTTTTTTTTTCCCTTGGACTGACCACACAAAATTGAAATTACAAATTTGCCAGGAATTCAGAGTATTACAGTCTTGCTCATTACAATACTACTGCATTGAAATTTTACTATCTTTCTGAAGGTTTACATGTCTGACTACCAAAGAAATAATCAAAATAAATTTGGTGTCTCTGAGGACTGACAGAGAATAATGCTGTCTGCTTAATTTAGGACCTAGTTTGAGATTTTTGTCTTCATTTGTGTTTATTTATCAGACCTTGTGTTACTTTACCTGGACTACCTTTTCATTCTAGCTTTGCTCCTTCAGTTGTAAAGATACAGAAAAAAAAATATTTATCCATAGAGAGAGCTTCATTACTTCCTGACAGAATCACCTCCCCTGACTGTTTTGATGCACGAATTCCCCTCAGCCATTTCACGAGATGACCAAATGGCTCTTCTCTGGAAATGACTGATGAGTAGTACAAGAAAAAGGCTGCTCTGAAGTTTTTAATTTGTCAGGAAGAGAAAGACTGATCAGATCCCTTTACACATTGGGGAATGTCATAAGCATCATGTCCTGGAGATTTCTATTGACTATAAAGTAAATTAATTTGAAATGTGAGGTGGCTTTATTCACTTTGCATTTGTTCTGGCTAATGTCTGCCAGAAAGAGGAGCATACTAATAAGCTTTTTGCATAAATGAGTACTGATTTATGTGGATTGCAAGATGGGCATAGAAAAGGTTAAACCCACATTTGAGGTGAGTATGTCTAAATAAAGATACATCTTGGACAAATCTAATGCCAACTTTCCTCTTGAGACTATATAGCAACATACCAGAATTACAGAATGAAATAAGGACCTAGTAAAAGGAAATCTGTCTCAGGGCAAAAGGAGCATATCTTAGGTTTTGGACATGGCTGCATTTTTCATTAGGTTATTGCTAGACTTAAAAACAGGAACAATAAAATTAACTCTGAGATGACAGGTAAGAATCTCACAGCTCCATCCACTACCTTCTGGAGAGATTCAGTCTCTGGCTGACAAGCTTGCTGTCTTGACAGATATAGCTCACCTCCACCTGAAAGGTAAAAAAGCTTTCTATGCAAGGTATTTCATGGCATGACAGGCAAGATATCTTGCCCATGGGGAGGTGATTTCAAATCTGTACAGATTTGGACATAATTCTGTGAGTTTGTATGTGCAAGCTGCCTAGAGTTCAGATTTTGAAATTCCTGCTTCAGAGACAAATGATCTAGAAATTGTAAATGCTCTGGAAATTATGCAAATTCTTGGACAGTCCTCTCTCTTGCCTCTTAGGTAGAAGTTGAGCACACTGTAAAAGAAAATGTACTATTGTCATTTTGTTGCCTATAGACTCAGTGAAAGAGATTCAGCTAATTAGATGAACAGAAAATGAGGACTCCCTTTCCTCTATAGACAGTGGACAAAAATATTGAACATAAGTGCATATAATCCCTAACTGCCTACCGTTTTATTTTAGAAAATTTTGACTGCTTTCAGAAATAAATGCCAGCAATTAATATCCTGAATTAGCATTTACAAATTTAAAGTGATGGCCTGAATTCCAAAAATCCTAAACAACCAAATGAACTAACTGCAAGATCTTAATAGCTGAAAATCTTGGTTTATTATACCAAGACAAAGGAAATTTATGTCTAAATATGGAGCTCACATCTTAAAGAGATAGGATTATGAAACTCCCTGTGGGGAAAACAAAACCCCAAATAAAGAAACAAGTGCATAGCAAACTTCATTTATTCAAAATAGAGTCTAGTTTCTCTAAATAGACCCATACTGTATTCTGCTAAATGACCAAAAAAAATTATTTGTATTTCACTTTTCACAAAAACACAGAATAATCAAGGTTGGAAGGGACATTCGATATAATCTTGTCCAACTGCCAACCTCACACCACTAATAATCACCCCTAAACCATATCCCTAAGTGTTACATTCACACACTTTTTGAACACTTCCAGAGACCCAGCCACCTCTCTGGGCAACTTCTCCAGATAACCAGGACTGCTGATAAATGACAACTCCTCCATTAGTTTTGGGTTCACCCCATTCAGGCCCATAGTTGGATGGTGGCCTAATTTGCACAGGAGATTAGCATTAGCCATTTCCTCCTGGATTATGGGACCACTGACTTCCAGCTCTGGGAGCTGGGTATACTGAGGACAACTGGTTTTTTTAGGTATTAAAGACAGAGACAAAGATGCAAATAAGTACCTCAGCCTTTTTTGTCTTCTCCTGATACTATGTGACCCTCTGCTTCCAGCAATGGATGGAGAGTATTCTATTATATTGATAGAATGTATTTAGATATAAAATATTTGAGCATATATGCATACCAAATACAATCACAGAATATCCTGATTTAGATGAGACTCAGAACTCTGAAGAAAATGAGCAATTTTCTCCTGAAAATGTTAGGAAGAGATTTTTAAAAAGGCACTTAAGACCAGAGGATATATTTGAAATCAATAACCTTGTGTAAAGAACAAAGTTTCTCTCTTTGGATCTCTCTTAACCTTAAGAGATTTGTTATGCAGATATTCTACACATGTAGTTCAAATTCAACTAAAGAAATCAGATTCAATGGAGAAATAGCAAAGGATTTATCAAAAAAATAGATGATTTTTTTGCTTATTGTACAATAATTTGTGCAATACTTTTTTAATAATTTGCATAAAAGAAAAATGAGAACTTATGAAAGCTGTTTTCCTCTGTCTCTTGTTATAGGTGTAAAATATGTGGGGAATAAAAATCATTCAGGCATTTCAGTTTTAAATTTCTAAACAACATATTAATCTGTTTTATATGTAATAGAGTTACTTGTGTAATCTGCATTAAAAAGGGTTTTCTTATTTTTATATAATAATTTCTGGTCCTTTTCTTTGATGTGTCAATAAAATATTGTATGTATGATACGAAAAATGTAATGTTTCATATTTAGTGATTTATGTATTTCTTTTGAGTCTGAAAACCATCAGGTTGCTCTACATTCTGGTAATTTCAATGGATTTTTACATATTTTATACCACACGTTCAAACTACTTTGGACAATGAAAGACTGATTCTTCACAATTACCACAATCATGCGTTATTCAAGTGGTAGTTGCTTCCACTTAAACTTTCACTTAAGGTAATCATTTTTACTAAGAGCTTTGCTGAGTATTCTTGTTGGTGTCACCTGAAATAGCTACAATGATTTTCATTTTCATAATATTTCAGTTTATTTTTCCCTAGTTAGGGCATTTTCAGGTACTGATCACGTTAACATGACCTGGAAATCTGTAAGTATACTCATGATCATCTATCATCATGTCTGCTCAAGATAGATCCCATCTTAAGATTTTATTACTTATAAGTGTAAGTACTATTTTATTTTAGTATAAATTTATTAAGGACTTGGACAATATCTAGAATCAAAGAGAGGAATGTTCTTCTTCAGCTCCTGCTAATTTTTGCTGGGTTGTCACTGAGTACAGATGAAGTTTTACAGTTTCTGAACAAGTCTACATGTTCTGGAGGCCTTTTATTAATATTTTATTCTCATTTTTTTCTAGTTAAACTTCACTGGCTTCTATGATATGTATAGTGGAAAGAACAACCTTATGATTGTGAAAAAAGTCGTGAGTACAGTTGTGGGTGGACTGTTTCTTCAGAACCAGTCTTTGGAGGAGGAAAGGATACATTTTTTTCATATGAACTTACATATATGTAAGGGCCACACACTTCACATGTCAGTATTGCTGCCAGCTGGAAACAAATCATGCCACTGTATTCTAACAAATGTTACTGCCATACACATCAACGTACATCCAGATCCTGTTTTGAACATTTTATATTCTTAGCTTCAGTCTCTTGAGCAAAGCTTAATAGAGCTGTTTAGTACTGAGAGAACGGTATGGAAGATTTAAAAATATTTGAATTACCTTCTAGTAGATTTAATTTAATTTAAATTTATAATATTAATAAGATTTTAAAATGTTTCTCTTGGCCAAAACCTTCCTTTAAGCAATTTCTATATTTTGTGGTTTTTCTTCTCTCTTTTTCTGATTTTGATAAATAACAGTGAAAAGAAAAGGAAAGCAGAGGATGCAATTACAGCTTAACAGAGGTATGTTTTTCTAACTCAATCAAGAAGAAATGGTCCTTCTATGCTCCAAAATATGCTGTTTTATATTTCAGATCAATTTATTTTTGAATGTACAAGCTACAAGGGAAGCATTGATGTTCTCACTATCAGTGTGAATGACTTAATAATAGACCAGTTTAAGACCAAGTTACTACACAGCAGCTGGAGATCTAGCCATGAACCTAAAAACTGTGATGATCTTAACATTTACTATAACCCCTCTCTAATAGTACTAGGGAAAATTTTAATCCAAGTAGTAGAATTTTTAGTCCTTCAGTGTGATGCTGTAGCAGAGAGTGTAAACAGTCTGCACACCTAGGTATTAAAGTCCACTCAAAATACTTTTTGAATTTTTCCACAGCAAGCTTGATGAATGATACAATCATTGCAAACACTCATGCCTATTGTCAGAGGAAGGCCAGAAATGAAATGTGTGGATTTACCTTTGCAAATAAGAAATAAGAACCAGAATTAGAGTAATAATTGAACATGTGAGCATGTCATGTCACAAAGAGGAAGAGTTTTATAACTTGAGGGTAACTGGTAAGTCAAGTCAAGGAGGTAATGCCTTTTATAAAAAAGGAAATATTCACCTTTCTGAGAGAGTTAGAAAGTAAGCCAGATTTCAGTTAAGGTGAATGGGTGGTCTGTCTCAGAGAAATGTAAGTAAAAATCTTGCTTTGAAGAAAAATGTTAAATAAATGCAGACAAATGGAAGGACTCTGAATGGGAGACTTTCTCCCTTAGAATGGTGCTTTCTCTGAGATGTAAGGTATATAATAAAAAAGATATTTATGAATCTTCTTCAGAAATTTTGTAAGCAAGAACTTCCTTATTAATCTAACTCTAGTAAATTAACAGTAGTTTTCATTCCTTTTCTCACCTATGTCTCTAGTTTGCTACCATGATGTGTAGCAAAACATCACAGGTGTTTTTGTGAATAAATACATTCGTTTATCTATTTTCTTATTTTCTTCAGCCTGGTCTGCATTTGGAATTGCTAAATTCTTTACAAAATGTGTTTTCTAAGTACAAAATTCGCTGTTACAAAATGGTGAATGTTTTTGTGCATTTTGAGAGAGACTGAACAAGTTCATATAGAAGAAATTCACTGAGGATTACTGAAAACATGAAAACAATTTTTGGGTCAAGCAGTTCTTGTGTTGCAGAGACTTGAACACTGGAAAGATATGTGGAGGTATCATCCCAGGTTGCCTGGTACTCTGTACTAATCTGCTTTTGTTTGTAGTGATAGACATAAGAGTGGGTTTTATATTCCCAGCTAGGAGGTCCTTNGTTTGACAAATAATCAAACAGAGAGGGAGGAGCCTTTACAATTTTCCATCTTCCTAGGACATATCTCAGGTTCTTGAAGCATACTCTACCTGGACTGAAGAGCCCTCAGAATCTTTACAGTCCATGTAAAGTCAATACCCAAGGCATAAAAGAAGTGTTTTCTAGTAATCAGTGTAATAAGTTTTTTACAGGACAAAACCAGTAATTTTTGACAGGAGCACTGCTGAAACCCTTGAATCTTCAAGAGTTTGTTACTTACGAAAGTGGTCAGCTTGAATTCTGATCCCCTGATTCCCTCAGGAGCAATATGTTCTGGTGAAGATCTATCTAGTGGCAATGTTGTGCTTATTCACTAGTTTCAAAATACCCTCTCTTCCCCAGTGCTTCAGAAATTGTTGCCAGCGGATTCATGGTGCTATGAGCTCTTATCCCTGCTATATCCTAGGCGGATATTTGAGAGTTATTCTGGCTATATAGTGAAGTTTAAACACTCATAAATTTTTCTCAGTCTTTGCAACAAAGTAATATTTTTTCAGGATAATTTCTACAGTAATCCTGTGAAGCAGCTGGCTTTTTTTACCAGATGCAGTCTGAGCTGTGTGCTCAGTAGTGAAGCCTCACAACTAGAAGATATTTTCTGCTTATGAAAAATGCTTATATCTCTAGAAATAGTATTGTCGTTGAGTAAAATGTATGAAAGTTTCAGTCATATGCAGGGTTTATATGACATTAAAAATCCCTAAAACCTTGATAGGCCTGATAGCTAACCCTGACAAGACCAAGTGGCTTTAGGAAGAGCTCTCATAACCAAATTCTTTCATATGAATAGTTCAACTTCTCTCTCCTAGTTCCAGGGCTATTTACTTAACCAAGACTTTAATCAGACCTTTGGCTTTATGTGGTCACAGGAGTCCAACTCAGTGAAATTTCTTGCAGAATGGAGACATGAAATTTCATCTATGTCAGGAGCATGGCACTTATGTCATAGAAAAATGAAGTGTGAAGCAGTCATGTAGCAGATTTGACTCAAAAGCTAACAGCTGTATGTCCCACGGAAGTATATACTTTCAAAAAACTTGTTCAACTGGCATACTTTAGATAAAGTTCTACAGTTTTGTACTAAAATCTTTAAGAAAGAAATAAAAAACTAAAGTGACTGAGAAAATAATGTTCAAATGCTCATTTGCAATATCACCCATTTCCAATAGCCCCCAAACTCTGAGTCAGTAGCTCAAATTTTAATACTTTTATAATAATGAATGTCTTCTTCTAGTGTCAAATAGATAAGAATAGTATAAACATTACAACCCTGATTAAATATTGTTTTGTAAATATGACAGAGAGCACTAGCCTTGTAAAGTTAATACAAATCATATGAAACAGAGCAAATTAAAGTTTTCTTTACTTCTGAGGTCAACACTAGTATTATAAATGGGAATCTTAGGTTGGATGTTTATCATTATTTGTTCCTTAGATATTTTTTTTGTCCTGATGTCTCCTGTATGGTTTTGCTACCGTGCTTGCCTACAGGGTAACCATTCACATCTTTCTTCGCATCTCTTGTTTCCATTTATACCTCAGTTCCTGCTGTTTCTGAAGCTGCCTTCTGATGCATAATTTTGCACACTTTTTTAGTAGTAAGGGACAGAAAATTTTGTAATTTCTTTCCCTCAGAACACACACAAATGAACTCTCCGGATATTTATTCTGTCACTTTCCCACTGCTCACACATTGCTCATTAAGATACCAACATGCTTCTCTCCCCCACAAAAATGAAAATATTTTGTATATTAATTATACCTTATCTAGTAAAAATTAAAAAAAAACACCCACAATTATTTAGAGGCACCACAGACTTACACATTGTTAAATCACTGAATGAATGGAAAAGAGAGCTCCTTAAAATGAATTTGCAGTACACACATGTGGTATTGAATTGCATGTATGAAGAAACCTTGATATTAATCATACTATTAGTAGATGCTTTTGACTATGCCTTCTGTGTAACCAGTTCCCAAGAATTAGGGATTAAATGCATTTGGTATTTGAACAATGAGCCAAAATTTCAACATTTCTCTGTTTTTTAAATTCCTCTACAGCAAACTCAGGCTCTCAGAAAATACTTTAAAATGAGACATACAACATACAACATAAAGAAGCATAAGCCATTTTATATAAGAAATATTGAGTGCTGATGAAAATGCTTTTTAACTGATAAAGCTCTTTGGGGTTCTACCAGTTTCACAGCCTTGAATATTACTCTGGGGGCTAGATACTTAAAACAGCTTCTCTTCTAGATTATGACAGAAGAGAAAGTTGTACCTCCCTCTGCTCTGATAGCCTAGTAGACAAAGGTTTCAGAAATTATATTGTATATTCATATTGAAATTCTTATTTTTTTTGAGAATACTTAAGCTATATCTCCAAAAGCAAATCCTATTAGATATAACATTTAGAGAGGAATGTGAATATATTCTTTCTCTGCTAAAACTTGAGGAAAAAAAAACTGGTCTACTTAGAACAGACAAGAGATATGGAAGAAAAAAAAGAGAACTGTTCTACAGTCCAGTATGAAGAATATTTTCTTCCAGGACTTTACATTTTTCAAACAACAGATATTTCTTTCTTTACCTAAATAAATTTTGGACACTGTAAAAGGACACTACTTGTTCCCATTACATTTTAAATAAACTTAAATAAGAAAGTTTCCATCTGGACCAAGTAATGATTATTGCTAAACAAATTAATTTGTGAGTCTCATCTCCAGATGAGATGGCCATCTAGAATTGAATTTAGGATTTTAAAAGAACAAAATCTTAATGAATTCAAACTTTAGCACTCAAATAATTTTGATAACATGGGCACTGAAGGACAGTGTACTCAGGCCTTCTTTATAGACTGAAGAAGTTTGCACACCAGGGAGGTTTTACTTCAGAAATTAGAAAGGAATTAAGCACATTGAGAGGTAAAACTCTTGCCCAAAATTCTATCTACAAAAAAAGAGTGTTATTTTTTTTCTCATATAATTTCTGAAGAGTTTCTCACTTCCGTTACGTTTACACTTCCCTCCTGAACTTAATTTTTGGCCAAATTTTCTACAGCAAACAGCTCTGGACTTTCCCGCTGTTGCATGTTAATAACCTGTGGAAGATACTGAGTGACCAGAACTGTTTATCTTGTAGATTGTTACATCACCAAGTGTAATCTAAGCCACAGTACCCTCTGAGTCAGTTTCAATATTTCATGAAAGGCCAGTGTGAGACCACTTTTTTTCTGTGTAGGCAGCCTCCTAGAACTGCAGTGACTTGGTACTTTTGCTTCACGTTTCTCTCAATATCTTCACATCAACTTCATTTTCTTTGCTTTCTTCTTTTCCACATAGTCCTTACTTTCCATTGCCTTCCAGAGTGTTTTGGTTTTGCCTTTTTTTTTTTTAATGCATATATTCATCCCATACTAGGAAAAGAAAAAAAAAAACCCTCTGTATTTTTGCTGTTGCCACATAATTTATTTCTGCTAAGTTATATTTTCTCCTCCATCTCTGTGCTCAGACTGGAAGCTCTTCAGAATCCCAGATAGCAAAGAAATGTGCGATTATACTTATTGTCTACTGAATCATTTCTGTACTTAATAGAGCACCTGCTAATTCTACTACTGAAATACTCAGTCCTTTTCTCCAAATGCATTTTCTTATGTTTTAAAGAATGTGCCAAGCTAAGAACATGCCATATAATGACAGTTAATATAATATGTGATGTTTAATACCTGAAAATACATGGGTTTTGGTAGAAACAGATGGAAGAACAGCTTTAAGCAAAAGCAGAAAGCAAGTGTAGCAAAAGGAAGTCTGAGAAATGCCAGGAATCTGAGCCCACTGTTTTGCAAGTACTAAGATGATATCTCTTATAATTTTATTGATAAATTAAATAAGTTTTAAGACCAAGAAATCATTTATGTGGGCAATACGGATCACAAATGTGACCATAACTGCGGTAGCAGAAAACAATACATAGTAAGAATCAGCAAGATCTGATTAAAGAAGTGGCTTTGAACTGACATAGCATACTTGCTAGTTAACAGTTCATAATTATGAAAAAGCAAATTTGCAATACATCTGCAGAATCAGGGCGTAAGTGTTGCATCTGAACATTTAAGCAGAAGATATGAAAAAATAATAAATTGTTTCTTGTAATTTATATTCTGTTATTGTGCTGTTCAGCCTTTTGAGTCTCTTCACAAATTAGCTTGTGAAATTTGCTGAGAAAATTTCCATAGAAGCTAGCAAAGTTGTCAGGCAAAGTCATAAGTGAAAAAGAAAGAAAAATTAGAATCTCATGTTTTGCGCAATTACACGAACATTTTGTAAGTATAACCTTCTGTGACTGTTAAAAAAGCAGAGTATTGTTTTCAGTCTTTTTCCCTGGAGACATTTCATTCATAGAGCAGATTGGTAGAAGCCGCTGTCTTACTAATGTTCTGGTCCACATTATAAAGCAATGGATTAAAGACAGAAATTGCTCTTTGCCTAAACTGCTTAATAAAAGTGAGTCAAAGACCAACCTCTCTCCTTGAGGCCAAGTAGTTATCAGCTAGTTTATATCCAGACTTGTCTAGCTGACGGCTTGGCCTTTAGAGGGAGAGAAACAGAATGTTACGGAAATTCACAACACTGCCATGAAATGAGATAACAGAAAGCAATGTATATGGTGAGGTGTCAAGGACTTCAGTTTCCTCTTCAGTTTTCTCCTGTCAGTTCTGAAGAGGTATGTCCTTAAGCGATATAACTTCTTAAGTCACTTTGTGACACCTGGCATGAGGAGCAGAGATAGATAGGTCCCTGTTTTTTTATTTAGCAGTCTCAGACATCATCAGTTCTGCCTCTGGTCGACTGAGCAAGACATAGCCAATTATTCCTTGCTTTGTGCTTGTCTTCCAGGTTCTATGTATAACAGAGATTTTAGCAGTCAAAGTTTTGAGGCATATTCAGCTACATCCCAGTAATTTCAAATGAGGGCTCTAATTTCAGTGAAAACATAATTGCTGTTTAATTGAGCCTTCAGACCCCCAATTGGCATAGGCACCTACCCACTTGAGCATGAAAAGACTAGGACTGAGGTGTGTATATATATATTTCACTGAAGAGTAAAATATTTTTGTAGCTCAGATCCATATGACATCTCTTATATGTCTACAGATCAGTTGCCCACCCTATCAATGCAGTCAAATGATAAAAGCCAGAACTTCTCCAGAACTTCTAAGACACAGGCCTTAGTTCAGACACTTCTGTTGATAAGATGAAGTGTGCCTTAAATTACTTATTGACACTATTGTGTCTAGCTTGCATGAAGATGTCTGCAATTTTATTATCTGAAGTAGTGCAATGAATCCCAGCACACAGGATAAGTAGTCTGAGATAAGTCATATGGTGTTAGCACTTGACAAAGCTGGTGTGGTTGATAGAGATCAGTACAATTTCTTTGAGGATATTGTGCTGAAAATCTAATAATGCAGTGAATCCTACCAAGCTGGAAGGGGTGAGATTCTGTTCCAGGCTGTAGAACCCCTATTTAGGTACCAACACATTATTTCTTCAAGGGACTGCAATATCCAACTACATCACTCCTCTGGAGTGACAGTCAGGATGCAATATCCCATTGCATCCCAAACAGCATTAGATACTTTTCTGTGGCAACTGAATCAAACTGTATTTATCAGATATTGTTTTATTATAATAACATATAACTCGGACATATAATAACGTATAATAACATATAATAACATTAACATATAATAACATATAATAACATATAATAACATATATAACTCAGACACTAAACTGTATGTAGGTATTTTATTGCTCCTATGGCCTTTAGCTGAACATACCACAACATATCAGGCTTTGGAAAAGAAACTGAGTCCCTAATACTTTTTAAGATTGTGGTGATAAATAGTTTTAAAAATATTTTTCTGAATAATAATGCCAGACTTTCAGTTAATATCTCTTCTGAAGGATTAAAATAATGGACCAGAAAAAAAAAAATCATTTAGCATAGTTATTTCGCTTGTAGAAGTGTTAAAATAAAAACACCTCACAAAGAACATTTGTTTTTGAGTATTTTGTAAGATTTTGTCTAGAATAATGTTAATTCACTAATAATATTCAACACTCATTCAGTTACTGGCCTGTCAAGATCTTTTAAATTTATATGTCTGTATACATATATCTCCACGTCCCTATATCTATTTATATAGGGTTAGGATTAGGACATCCAAAATCTTTTAAATACCCCTTCTGGATTTTTCCCTTACTGAAGAAAAGGAGATTTCATGTTTTCCCTGGTTTGATCTGAAATGAAACATCTACTACTCAGTTAATTTTTTCCAGAATCGTTTCAGTATTGAAAAAGAATCAGATTCAATTCCCTTGTAATATCACACACTTTTTATTATGTTGAACTGCCATTCAAGGCCAAATGAAGAGTCTATTAAAGAGTTATAAATTATTTTATAAATTATTGAATTGTTTAATTCAAAGCTGGTTTTTGATGTGGTATTTATTTATTTATTTATTTATATATTTTAATCTGACATAACACTATTGCATTGGATATTTATGTTTCAAAGTGGTTTCATGTTTAGCTTGTGTACTTACAAACACCATACAATCAGATCATGACCTTGTGGCAGAAAAAATAAGTAAAAATAAAAAAGCCAAGAAAAATAAAAGGAAATTGTACAGATCAGTATTTGGTAATGTTGCTTTTTCTTTGGAATAATTTGTTTCCATGAATAAATAATATGATAGTA
>VWZS01011053.1:2337707-2466912 GCA_013397075.1 Rhabdornis inornatus
CAGTCCTCTTCGTAAAATAATGAAAAGAATGACCATAAGGTCAATCATCTTAAAGGAGAAAAAATAAAATGGAAAAAAAAAAAGGCAAAAGAAGGTATGTGTATATATTTATTTATATTTATATTATTTATATTTATTTATATTTATATTTATATTTATATTTATATTTATATTTATATTTATATTTTTTATATTTATATTTATGAATATATATATTTCTTTTCCTCCCATTAGTTTTATTTAAGGGTAGTCTGGATATGTCAAACTCAGCTTTGTCTTTCAAAGAAACTTGTTATATCATCAGGTTGAGTTATATTGGAGTCTCTTTTTCTTCTAAAGTAATATACACAACGTTAGCAATACAGTTTTACAAAGCTTACAGATTCATACAATTAGCCATGGATTATCGGGATGATTTTATCAATATCTATAATCAACCAAATATTCTGATGTAGTTTATGGTGATTTTTAACATTTTTTTTCCAAAAAATTGATTTTATTCTTATTTTTGAGTCTCATTTTTCCAAGGATGTGTCTTAAAAATGGCAGCTTTTGTAAAATCTGAAATTATCAGTAATTTTTCATTAATGGCTTTTACCTGAAAATTCATATGTTCAGATGCTATAATACTCTAGTATCTGGTCTAATAAATTGCATTATTATATTATGGCAGGCAAATAGTACCTTCTGATTTATAAAAATCTTGCATAATCATAGTTCAAACAAATGATTACCAAATAATAATTTATGTATAATATATGTGAACACTGAACCAGCATGTCTTATATGATACTTATTCACAACAGATAAAAAAAGATATAAGGGTTTTTTTTTGTAAAATTTAGTTTATGAGCAGTTTTTTGCCTTTACAGTGGGTGTTATTTGCAATTGGACTGACATTTCAGTGAAATTGTGATTCACACTAGAGTACTGAAAGCATGATTTAGACTCTCATGAATTTATGTGGGCCTTCTGGACAAAGAAACCTGAGAGCAGTGCTACAGAAGGTTTTTGTAAAATTCTATAGGATAGAATAGATAGAAATTCTACTTGGTCAAATCATACAGTCGTGGCACCCTATCTCTAGGGTTTGAGAAAATCCAGACCCAAGAGATCTCTCGAGATGTTATTCCTTACATTTCCTTTGTGAGCGTCATTGAAAAATATTATCTCTGTGTCCTGGAGCAAACATGATTAGAACCTTCTCTTGTATGGATGATCTTGATGATCACATATCTATGGATGATCACAGTTCTTTACTGTGTTTGGCTCCAGTCATGAGGTGCTTTAGAAAGGAAAACAGAGTAGAGGTTTTCTAGATCAGCTATGTGTGTCTAGGGAAAAAAAACAAACCTACAGAAGGTGTTGCTTAGCTCAGATTTCCCTCCTAACATCTGGACGGCCACAAATTCAAGCTGAAAGGTATTGAGCTGTTAGACAATGTGGATATGTGCAACTCTTATGGCACAATATAGATGTGGTGAAATGAGGCTTGTAAAGTTGGAATACCCCTGAAGGGAGCTGCACATATCCACATGATCTACCTGCTCAATAGGGTGCCCATGACTTTGCAGTCATATGCTACAGCAGAAGAAAATAATAAATAAATAAATTGCAGAGGATTAATATGCCACTTTAAGAAGTCAAACAGCAGATAAACAGGCGGATTCTTTCTGAAATACCTGCACCCTCCAGTGTAAAGCTGTAATCTTAAAGTTGCTCTGGCAACAACAGGAACATTTCCATACCTGACAACTGAACTGGATGAGCAAGTCAGAATTTTTATTAGCATAGCACATGTCTTCAACAAAATCTCCAAGCTATAAAAATCAGGTATAATATAAATAACATGCATCAACAACATCCATTATTAGGTTTATTGAAACCAAACAGTAGATGTTAAATAAAAATCAATACTTATCATAAAATCAGATAAAAGGCATCATGTTAAAGTAAATTTAGCTTGCAATCAATGTACATCTTTAATTGAAAAACCTGAAGTGAAATCTCAGATAGCAGGACAGCAATAGAACCAAAGAAATATCTTTATAACACACTTCAGAAGAGATCTACCCCATTTTGCTTTCATTCTCCTTATTTAAAAAAAAAAATTTTTGTAATCTAGACAGATGAAATTTATCATATAATGATAATAACATTAGTTGTTTAAAATGCAGATTTGAAAAATTGAAAACCACTACTTTTTCTTCCTCCACCCATTTTCCCATATCACTTGAAGCTCTGATTTTATTTTGATTCATACAAGCAGACAAACACCACCAATGACTTTGACTGCCCCTGTTCTCTAAATATAGATCATTACAGTCTCTGTTATTCTGCAAAAGTCAACAGAGGGAAAATTAGCATTTTACTCCAATTCTGTTAGCCATATGCTACATTAAATGATAGCTATAGCTTTAGGGATGGAATTATTTCTGGTATGTTGCATTCTACTTTATTGGTTCTAATGCCGTTTGCATTAGGTTGTGACTAGAAGCCTCTGCAAGGTTTTACTACCACTGGACACATATGTGTGATGGGATATGACAGGGTGGATTTGTGAAAAAAAAAAGAAAAATATTTTTTAAAAATTGTTATTTAAGCCAAATAATGAGTTTCTTATTAATTGCACTAGAAATGCTCATATTTGTAATTTCTTGATGACTGGGAGTAAAGGGATTTCAACCTAGTGGAAGGATAGTTCTACATCAAGAAATATCATAGAACCATAGAATAGTCTGGGTTGGAAATGGCCCTAAAGATCATCTAGCTCCAACACCTGTGTCATGGCAGGGACATCTTTCACTAGACCAGGCTGCTCAAAGCCCTGTCCAATGCTTCCAAAGATAGAACATTCATAACTTCACTACATGCTTTTGTAAAATGTCCCTCTCCAGCTTTCTTCCATCCCCCTTTAGGAATTAAAAGGTTGCTATAATGTCTACTCAGGCTTTTTCTTCTCCAGGCTGAGCAACAGCAACTCTCTCAGTTTATTTTGATAGGAGAGGTACTCCAGGCCTCTGATCTTCTTGGCCTTCCTCTGGACTAGCTCTAGAAGGTCCCTGTCCTTCTTATGTGTAGGACCTCTGAGCTTGGGACCCCAGGTGGTGTCCCAATAAACAGGAGAAAAAGGGGAGAATCACCTCCCTTGTCCTCCTGGCCATGCTCCTCTTGATGCAGCTGAGGACATGGTTATCTTTCTGCGCTGTGAGTTCACATTCACAGGTCATGTCAAATTCCTCTCTCACCAACATCTCCAAAACCTCTCCTCAGGACTTTCACTCCATTCTCTGCCCAGCCTCTCTATGTACTTGGGATTTCCCTGACCCAGGGGCTGGGCCTTGTACTCAGCCTTGTCAAACTCCATGAAGTTCTCACAGCTTTCTTGGGCTCCTATTCCCTTCATGGTTTTATCACACAGTACTCTGCTAGCAGATCCCTGAAGACACCAGTCTGCTTTCCTGAAATCCAAGGCAGGGAGATTACAGTGTGTCCTCCTCTCCACCCTAAGGATCTCAAATTCCACCAGTTCATGGTCACTGCAGCCAAGGCTGCCCTTGAGCTTCACATTCCCCACTAGTCCCTTCTTCTTGGGGAGAACAAGGATATATATATATATATATATATATGTAAAACCAGGTTTGAATGTAGGCAGATGTTCTGATTGAGAAAGACCAGAATGAACTCTGAGAATTAAGTCTTTGGGTAAGGACTTTCAGAAGAGTTTTAGCACTGATAACATCTTGACTTCATATGAGATTATTATTATCATCTATTACCAATATTTTTGCAACAACAATCAGCTGTATTGAGACTAATATGTCTGCATGTGCACGCACACGTGTTTGTGTGTATAAATTTGCACTTACACAAACATACTCACACACACATACTGTTATTTATATGAGCGAGACACGAATGCGACAGATGGGAATAGCTTGAATTTTGCCAAGTACTCATAATTTCACATGGGACACTGCTCAATCTGTTCTTGTGGTAGAGGGTATTGCTTGGCACCAGAATGGTACTATACTTACTGACCCATTCTCAAAACCTCCTTGCTCTGTACACCTTAAATTTTAAAGACATCACATTATATAAGGATCAAAAGAAAAGAGCAAGAATAATCAGATATTTTAGCGCAGACACTCTATGTGCAAAATTTGTAGATAGTTGTTGTGGTTTAACCCTAGTCAGCTGCTCAGTCCCACAGCACCACTTGCGCACTCCCCTCTAGGGACATGGGGGAGAGAATCAGAAGAGCAAACACAAGAATTCTCTTGAGATAAAGACAGTTTAATAGATAAAACAAAAGCCACCCACACACAATAAAAGAACAAGGAATTCATTCACTACTTCACCATGGCCAGGGAATCAGTGATCTCCAGGAAAGCAGGGCTTCATCATGATTAACAGATACTTGGGAATACAAACATCATCACTATGAGAGCCCCTGTACCTTCCCCTTTCTTCCCCCAGCTCAAGTGAATGGGCAGAAGGATGGGGACTGGGGAACAAAGTTCCTCCCACTCAAAGCAAAAATCAGATTCATGACCACCCAATGTACGTAAGCCCATAGCACCAGATGAGATGCATCCCAGAGTCCTGAGGGAATTGGCTGATATAGTTGTCAAGGCACTCTCCATGACTTTGGAAAGTCATGGCAGTCAGGTGAAGTCCCAGGTGACTAGAAAAAAGGAAAACATTGTACTTATCTTTAAAAAGCGTAGAAAGAAGAATCCTGGGAACTACTAGCTTCTCAGCTTCCCAGCTGTCCCTGAGAAGGTCATGGGACAGATCCTCCTTGAAGCCTTGATGAGGCACAAGGAGGACAGGGAGGTGATTCTGGATACCCAGCACAGATTCAAGTCCTGCCTGACCAATCCACTGGCCTTCTAAAGCCACTATCAGAATGTGGGTTTTTTAAATGCATTACCATAGAGGTGACTTTTAAGGAGGAATTAGAAGGTCCAAAGAAAAAGGCTTCTGTCCTGCATCTGAGAACTGTCTACCCTTCAATACCAGATCTACACAGCCTGCAGTATAAGAAGGAACATGTATGCTGGAGACCCCACCAGTGTGGATTGCAGCATGAGGTCCTTAAAGAAGTGCGAATGCCAGAAACTTCAGATAAACATAACTAGATCTTTTAATTCCAGAGTATGAATTGTCATAACTCATATCTGAAAGAAGGAAAGAGCTGTTTTCTCCATTTGTGAGGGCAGAAATGAAATCTAAACTAAAGAAACAACTGCTCTGCTGTTAGATAACCTCAGAGGCATGATCCAAAAAAAAAGAATAAAATAATGTTTTGTTTTCATACACTTCAGATATCTTTCCAGGTAGAAATTATTAATTGCCATGTTCCTGAGTTCCTCTGTCCCATGAATAGGAAATCTTGGACTTATTCCAAATCATAGATCACCTGCTGGTTTTTGTGCAGTTATATCAGTCATTCCATGGAGCCTGTTTGACTTTTGAAATGCCCTCCAGGGTCTGCTCCCACAGCCTGCACACTGGAATGAGGACACATGCTTAGGGAATGTCTGCTGGTTGGCAAACTAACCAGTGAAGCAGTCCATGGATGTTTGTTCATCTGTCTGTATCTTCACCATTATCACAAGAAATAGGGACATTAATCTACTACTTGTGGATCTCATTACTCTTACAGTAGCCTGTAGCTAAAATCTGAAACTATAGCTGTAAATGCAATATTTTATTTGTTAATATATTTTTATTTTTATTGTTAGTCAAGATTCTGAAGTACTTAGTCTTATTAGGTCATTACTTCAGATTTCAACCCAAGTGAATAAAGAATTTAAGACTTGGCATCATCAACAGCCTTATAATTATGGTAGTTTTAATGAAAACCATTTTGCATGTCATAGTGGTTGAAAGCCTGACATCACTTATGTCAATGAGGCTATTGCCATTGATTCCACTACAATCAGTATTTCACAAGTGTCTTTCATTTTGATGCTTAAGCTTTAACTATTGACAGGCTTAATAGAAGCCATAAGCTATCTTCACTTAATTTGCTGCTGAAAGTAGGCCATCTCAGAGGCAATAACTTCTTAACAGTGTGTTGTTGTGCTTCACATGTGTTACAGAACCACAGAATAACAAAATCACAGAATCACAGACTGATTGGAATAGACCTCTGGAACAGACCATCTAATCCAATCCTCCTGTTAAAACAGGTTCAACCTAGAACAAGTTGCACAGGATCACATTGAAGCAGGTTTTGAATATCTCTGGACAAGGAGACTCCGTGGCCTCTTTGGTCACCATGTTCGAGTGCTCTGTCACCCTCCCAGTAATTTTTTTTTCCCCAAATTCAAATGGAACTTCCTGTGTTTTCATTTGATCATGTTTCCTCTTGTCCTGTCACTCATTGGGCACAACCAAAAAGAATCTGACCCCATCCTCATGCTTCTCCCTTAAGGTATTTGCTTGCATTGGTAAGATTCCCTCTCAGACTTCTCCAGGCTAACCCTACTCTGCTGCTTTAGCCTTTTGTCATTAGAGACAAGCTCTCATCCACTAATCATCTTTGTGGCGCCCCTTTGGACCATCTCCAGTAGTTCCTTGTTTTTTTCTTGAAAAACATTCTGAGGATCCCAGAGCTAGACACAGCACTCCAGATGAGGCCTCACAAGGGCTGAGTGGAGCAGCAAGATAATTCTCTTCCTAATGCAGCCCAGGATACCATTGGGCTTCTTGGCAACAAAGGCACATTGCTGGGTTATGGTTGATTTGAATTCCACCAGGAATCCCAGGTGCTTCACTGGAGAAAATGAAGCAGTGCTCTTTATGAAGAAGTAAGGAATACACTGTCCATTAATACTTCAGGAAAAGAAAAAAAAGTAATAAAAAGATAATAATAATATCAATAAAAAATACAACTTGCTTCAAACCCTCTCTACCATTTGTGTGACAAGATAAGGGTGAATATGCAGATCTGGTATTAAAAAGATAATGCTGGTTTACTGTTTCTACTTTACTGATTTTCATGGTTGTGGGGTAGCAGTCCTGTGTATTATGGTTAGATAGCAGATGTGTAGCAGAGTGAAGAAATTATTTAACTAGGTATCACATAATTATTTAGTAAAAATGTTAATGTATGGATTAGATAATGTTTTCAGAATGGAATACTAAAGATCAGACATTTTACAGCTGCATTACACTACCTTATATTTGAGAAAATAGCTGAGTACCAAAGGGTTCCATCACTCTAGAGGATCTTGAAGGTTAAAAATGGTGGCCATGCTATCTCAAGACTTGATGGTCCACATCAGATGGAATGCTGTGGCAATGGGAATAATTTTTATCATAATTATCAAGTTTATAAAACTTTCTTATTAGCTTCTGGAAGGAAACAGAGCAAAAGTCATTGTCATAAACAATGTGTGTGTTTGCATTGTGCAGATGTAAAGGAAATGTGGAGAATATATATTTTTATATTTTTATATTTATTTTTATATTTTTTATTTTTATATTTTTATATGGAATTGGATTAATTGTTTTTCAATTGGTAGTTTGAGACGGAACTATATAATGATGGACCTGAAACTGCACTTTGAAATGTGGACAGTCTGTAAGCCCACAATTTGCAGTATTATGGGCAGACTGTAAATAAGCAGATAAAAAAATGAAAAGTGTTTATGTGAAATGGGCAAAAAGGTACATTGTGATTATTTGAAAGTAAACAGAGGTAAACAATTCCAAATGTTTAGCAGTATTAAAATTAAGGGCAGGCAATTACAAAAGCTGAAAGAAAACTGGAGTTGATGCAAGTATTTTCGCAAGGGTTCCATTTAAGCATTATTTAAAATTTAGGAACAAATAATAAGAAAAACTGTTTTTTTATCTTAAATAGAGACAAAATAATATATGTACTTAATATATGTCAAATTTTGTAATCATGTTGTTCAATGCTGAGCCTTAATTGCAGTGTATCACTGTATGGTGCAGTGTAGTAAAAAATCCCGCCATTAATATTCCAGTAGCACAGAAATTCCTCATGTGCTGACACTGCTCCCTTCTTCAGCAAATATGAATTTCCCTCCAAAAAGGTTATTTGTTTACACTACTGATCAGAACAATTCAGTGCTAATTTCCCAGTCTAGGTGTACATACCTTTAGACATTTTGTATAAATACACTGATTACTGTATAATATGATAAACTCTATGCTATAAAATACTGTGTTGCAGTTCTGCATGACATGGTCCACATGGTTTCTAGATTTATGAAATGAATTTGTACACACAATTTCACAGCTGTGCTATTTTCAGGGACAGAAAGAAGAAATTAAGAAGTCTCAATATTACTGGCTATTTCCTCTCCCTACATTTAATTAACGGAGATGGAGTTATAGACTCAAAGTTCAATCTACTGTTTTGGACATGTTTACCCTTTATTAACCTGCTTTAGGAGTCAGATAAGTAAGATAAGTCATCTCCATATATATCCAAGGCCAAGATGTAGGGAACCTGCTCATGCAGATGACAGATTTTTGCATAGTTAGGTTGGAATCTAAATGTTAGGTAAATCTATATCAGTATAATTTCAGACACCATACCATAAGTATGCATTAAATGTGTCTTTGTGGTCCTCCTAACAACACTATCTGATTATGCACATTCATGTGTGCAAATAACAAATTTGAACACTCTTTTAATGTACTGATACCTGCTGTGAAACATTAAAGCATTCAGGAAACGTGGTATTTAAAATCATCTGCTAAATATTTTATTTTATTGTAACTTAAATTTCTTCGGAAGAATCATAGTCAGACTTGGCAGCAAGCACGAAGCTGTGAGTGCATTACAGGGTGCTTGCAGCATTTAGTTTTATAATGCAAGCCCCACCTATGTAAATAAACACTGCAGAAAGAACAATATCATCTGTTTATCATTTGTTTTGGAAGTAAAACAAAACACAGGCAGATGGTAGCTAGAAGGACATACAAAGACATCAAATAAATACCTTTTTTTTTACAATCATAGAAGAATTTTTAAATTACAGAAATCTTTTCCAATTGCTAAGAGCAGAGGGTTCATATAAATGAGAGAACTGTGTTAAAAATATAATTAAATTCTTCTAGCAGCCTTCTAGACAAGTGGAATGCAAAGGTGGTAATGGAACACAGCTCTAATGGGCTTCAACATCTGGGGTCTGTATTGAAAAGCTCAGAGGTTTCATATAACTTAGTCTGAAACAGTTTTGATGGCAACTTACTTATGTAAAATAAAAGTTATGGATGGAAGAAAAACCTTGGATTTGAACTAAAAGGATTTGAACTCAAGGATCTAAGGCTGCTAAAGTCTCCAAGTGTGCCGCCTTCTTGTAATAGAGGAACCATCTGACAGCCCTGTTAATCATCCAACGCCAGCTATAAATAGTATGTGTAGTTTTTTTCTAAATAAATATTTTGGGTTAGAAGGAACTTAAATGGCCACTTATTTCAACCCCCTACAATAAGCAGGGATATCTTCAACTAGATCAGGTTACTCAGAACCCTGCCCAGACTGACCTTGAATATTTCTAGGGATGGGGCATCCACCACCTCTCTGTACAATCTGTTTCAGCGTTTCATCACCTTCAGTGTAAAAAATTTCTTCCTTGTATCCAGGCTTAATTTACTCTCTTCTAGTTTAAAGCAATTACTCTTGTCCTTCTGAAGCAAGCCCTATTAAAAAGTCTGTTCCCTATCTTTCTTATAAGCCCTCTGGAAGTACTGAAAGGTCTCAATGAGGTGTTCCCAGAGCCTTCTCTTCTCCAGGTTGAACAAATGCAATTGTGTCAACCTGTCTTCATAGGAGGTTGGTCCAGCCTTCTGATCATCTTGGTGGTTCTCCTCTGGACTTGCTCTAATAGGTCGATTTCCTTCCTGCTCTGGGGATCCCAGAGCTTGGTGCAGCACTACAGATGAGGGTCTCACCAGAGAGGAGCAGAGGGGCAGAATTCCCTCCCTGGCCCTTCTAGCCACACTTCTTTGGATGCAACCCAGGACATGTTTGTCTTTCTGGGCTGCAAGCTCACAGTGCCAGGTCATGTCCAGCCCCTCATCCAGCAGCACCCCCAAGTCCTTCTCAGCAGGACTGCTCTTGATCTGCCCATTCCTCAGACTGTGTGGATACCAGGGATTGCTCCGACAATCCAAGTGCAGCACCTTGAACTTGGTCTTGTTGAACCTCATGAGTTTCACATAGGCCCACTTCTTGAGTTTGTCCAGGCCCCTCTGGATGTCATTCTGTCCTTCAGGTATGTCATCTGCACACCACAGGTTGGTGTCCTCAGGAAACTTGCTGGAAGTACACTTGATCCCACTGTCTATGTCCTTGATGAAGAAATTAAACAGTACTAGTCCCAACACAGACCCCATGGAACATAACTCATCATTGATTCCATTGGGACATTGAGCCATTCTGGATGCAACCTTTCAAACAATTCCTCATCCACCAAACTGTCTGTCCATAAAATTCCTCTCCCTCCAGTTTAGATGTTGCAGAAAACCCTGTCAAAGGCATTACAGAGAGATGACATATGTAGCTCTTCCCTTACTCCACTTTAATTTGGATTAATTTACTCCACTCTAGAAGGCCACTAGGTTGGTCAGGCATATTTGCCCCTGGGAAACTATGCAACTTGTCTTGAACCAATGAAATAAATTACTATAAAATAAAATTAGCATAATTCCTAAATCAGCTTCTTCTCCTAAACAAGATCTGAAACCCCATACACAAGAATATGTCCAGAAACTGCATATTGCAATAGATATTTTTCTGCCATAAGAGTATGCAAACAAAGGAGGGAAAGGATATAGTATTTTCTCTGCTTTATAGATAGATATTTGAGAAAAAAAATCATAGAGATGACTGAGAAAAAATACTTCTATATAACCTATTTTTTGTAAATGGGATCTGTTTTCTTAACAATTTCTGTTCAAGTATAAGTATCATGTCCTTTCTACCTGTGTTTTCTGAGAGATCTGTGTGGCTTGATGCAGTCCTCAGGCAGTGTTGATGATCACAGCTACCAGTTTACTATGACCTTAAATTATGATTTAAATCAGCAATATATACACAGCCTCAAATTCTGTTAACAATGGATGCATCAACCCCAGCATGGGTAGTTGCTCAGTTCCTGGCTCTACCAGCACAGCTCAGAGCATCCTGCTCCACAGGTTGTCTCCTCACAGGCTGAGTTACCAGTCAGAATCTGCAACACAAGTCAGCTGAATGTAGGCTTCTCTACCTTTGCCAACAGGAGCATTGGGAATCTCACCAATAAAGGTCTATGATACTGGGTGTACACATCTGCAGGAAGCTGCTTCTATGCTAGGCTCCAAGGGAAAGAAATATGCTTATCTGTGGAAAACATTGTAGCGTTCTAAAGAAAACATCCAAAACTGATTAAATTAAATTTTTGGTGATTTTTTTTTTTTNTTTTTGTGTTTTTTTTTTTTTTTTTTTTTTTTTTTTTTTAATCCACAGTCCATAAAGGTAGTAATGAATACATCAGACTAAGATGGTAGATGGTGTGAGTTTCCCACTAGACCCCACTGCCTCTCATTTTTGTCCAGGACAAAACTTAGTAGTTAAACCTAGCTACACCAAATATGCACATTTTTTGACTCAGAACTTACATGACATGCTATTTTTCTTTCTGACTTGCCCTGGAATGCATGGAAAGACATTCTAACACTACAGCAGTCTGTGCTCCTAGTTCATTAAAATCCTTACCAGTGCAACGAGCACATAGCCAGTGTTTTTCTCTATTGACATCAAAGGAAATTGTATTAACACCATGTTATGTACAGTTTAATGAACTTTGTATTGTTCTAGGAAGGCAGGAGTGACATGTCTTTGAACACAATTTATAGTTCATAAACATATTCATGTTTGGAGGCTCAGTCAGAGTAATTTGCAGCTAACCAGTTCTAACACTGCTGCCAAGAAAATGATCAAAAAAATAAAATTGGCATTGTTACAGAGATTTGGATTATATAGGATTAATGATGTAGAGGGAAATTTACTGCTTTGTGGGGAGGTCAGAAGCATTGAATGTCTATATGCTACCTGTGTCCTACTTAATCTACTGCCTTTTTCCTTACTGGCAGTAGAGATTAAGTTTGAATTTTATCCTGAAACTTAATGTCAGGTTCAACAATTCCCACAGATTTCTGTAAGAATTTTTACAGCATTTTTATTAACATGTTGAACAAGAATCACATTACTATTGCATTGTGGTTGACTACATACTCTGCAATCTAGGATCAAAGTCTCCCTTAGCCTTTCATATGGGTGTTGTGTTTTGTGTTATTGTTGTTGTTGGGGTTTTTTGTTTGTTTGGTTTGGTTTTGGGTTTTTGTTTTAGTTTGGGGGTTTTGTTTCTGTTTGTTTGTTTGCTTGTTTGTTTTTATATGCTCAATTTTCTAAATAAAACTCCAGTAAGAGAGTTCTGTGGTCTGCTCTATATGTGATCTTGAAATACATTCCTAGTCATATGTATTGGGTTTGCATAGCAAGGTTTTGGAAATATGGGGGTCTACAGGGGTGGCTTCTGTGAGAACCTGCCAGAAGCTTCCCTTGTGTCTGACAGAGCCCACGCCAACCAATGCCAAGACAGATCCACTGCTGGCTAAGGCTGAACCCACAGTGGTAGTGCCACTGGGATAGAACATATTTAAGGGGAAAAATGACTGCACAACTGCACTTAAAAAGAGGAGTGAGGATATGTGAGAGAAATCACTCTGCAGAGACCAATGTCAGGAGGTGCTGCAGGCATTGGAGTACATTCCCCTGCAGCCCATGGAGGTCTATGGTGGAGCAGAAATACACCCGCAGCCCATGTATGACCTCATCCTGGAACTGGTGGAGGTGTCTAATGGAGGCTGTGACCCTGTGGGAAGCCTGTGCTGAAGCATGCTCCTGGCAGGACCTGTGGTCTCCTGAAGAGAGGAGACAACACTGGAGTAGGTTTGCTGGCAGGATTTGTGACCCTGTGGATGATCCACATGAAGAACTGCAGTCTGTGGGAAGAACTCATAGTGGAGAAGTTGTTGAGGACTGCCTCATTTGGGAGAGACCCCACGCTGGAGCAGGGGAAGACTGTGAGTCCTCTCCCTGAGGAGGAAGGAGTGTCAGAGACAACATGTGATGGGCTGACCACAACCCCCATTCTCTGTGCCCCAGCACCACTGGAGAAGTAGAGAAAATTGGAAGCGAAATTGACCCTGGGAGAAAGGGAGGATTGGAGGTATGTTTGGCTTTTTTTCAAAATTTGTTTTTATTTCTCGTTATCTTACTCTGATTGGATTCATAATAAATTAAACTGATATCCCCAAGCTTAGTCTCTCTTGCCCTTGATGGTAATTGGTGAGTGATTTCTCCCTGTTCTTGTCCTATGATCCTCTTGTATTTTTTCTCACCTGTCAGGGTGAGGAGGGGACTGATGGAATCGCTCTGGTGGGCACCTGGCATATAGCCAGGCTTAGCCCACCATATCATACCATTTCTTCATAAATCCATATCCATAAATCCGTATCCATAAAGATCTCGAAATTCCTACATTGGTTAAACTGTGTTGCCTTTTGGAAAGTTTATAAAGAGGAATATTTCAATGAGGAGGAGGATTGTTTAATAAAGAGAATCACTAAATAGTTACTGTGTAGTAAAAAACCCTCAAAACTCAAACATAAACACAACAAAAACATTACTGGCTGCATATGTGAGAGCTAGGTCACACTAAACCAAATTACAAGCTCCCTTGTTACTGATTTGCTTATCAAGTGGAAATGTGAATACTCCAGTGAGGGTATTTCCTAAAAGTCTTGCTTTCAGCAAGGAAAAGGCTAACTCCATGAGTGCTTCTGTGTACGTGGGTGGGAATTTTTAAAGTAGGTTGCATGCCTACATTACAAACCAGGGTGTGCCCACAGGGAAAGACTGCTATCTAGGGCAGCACCTGGCTGATCTGAGCTGGATCATCATGAAATGCAGAGCTCCAGGGGTGTAAACATTGATAGCACACTGACGTGAGGGGCATATTCCACACAGGAAGTAAGTTCCAGAAAACTTGTAGAAACTAAAAGGAGAATTGCACAGATAATAATAACAAACAACATTTTTAAAAGTTTATCTTTCTGGTATTATATAATGGCTGTATTTCCTACAAGAGAAATTGCTAAGGACAGATTGCTAGTTTTAGGAATTCACTCAAAAGCTCTCCAGGTGAGATGTTTTGTTAAAGAAAATCATAATGGCAGCCTCTGGGAGTAGTTACCATACTTTTTTTCTCTCTAAACACCCAACATTCGTTATTAATAGTGTTCCAGTAGTACATTTGCTAAACATACCCCTAGAATTTATTTTTATGTCTAGGCACAAATATGGGAAAAAACCCACTTATAATGCTTCTCTCTGGAGAGCAGAATTGCTAAAAAAAAGAACAAAAAGAAATCCTATCATAAAAAGAGAAGTCTATGATATTGCTGAAAGTCATGAGTAGAGGTAAGGAAAACAGAACATTCTCTTATTATGTTATATATATTATTCTCTCTTCCTCTCATTTGCCACTCCTCCCTTATGAAGAAAAAGGAAGAGAAAACAGTGAAAGAAGGAGATATTAGCCCTGGAAATATTGCTGTCACCATTGTCAATTGCCAACAGGAGAAAGAACTAATCACAGATCTCTAGCCAGTAGGGAGAAAGAATTCTAAGGAGACAGTATTTGGGAAAGACATATAAGAAATTATTTTCTCTATCTGGGTAATAATTTACTAGTTTTAAACTTGAAATATGAATGTCAAAGCCACACAGTCTGAAATAATGTTGGACAGCTACATCTATCCTGTACCTCAGCTTCTAAATTAGGTGTTAAGAGCATAGTAGTCATCGTACTGGGGGCTTTTCTCCTTAACATTGCCATATTCCATGCTTAAAATTTTTAATTTTTGTCAGAAAACACTTCAAAAAGATATTACTATTTTCTTCCAAGATGATATTTATATTACACAGGCAAGATGACTGTCTTTTTAATAGAGATTTTACAGATTATTGCAGGCTATCAGGTGCTGGGGATTCACCTTCCTGTAAATATTCTTGAATATGTCTGTGGGGAACAGAATTTAAAATTGTACCTTTTCTGTCTTATACAAGTACAGCTCTGCAAAGCAAATAAGCAGGCCTGTTGTTGTTGAAGAAGATTTTATCTTGGTAGTCTATTTCTAAATGTTACAAACATCATTTCCACACCCTGCTTGCTGTTTATTGTTGGTGCCACCCTGCAAAACTATGATTTAATAAGATACCTGCAAAACTAAGATTTAATAAGATCATTTCTTGACATTCACTCCAAAGTATATACTTATCTTTCCTCTACATTCTCTGAATACTGCTTGATCATTGATACAGTTATGGAGTAGAAAAGGAGGACACTTTAGCTTTTAATAAAGCTACCTGAGGAAGCAAAGCAAGAGATTACAACTTTGCCAATGAACAGTTCCTCTACACCCAATAGACCTTGTAGCTGCTAGATATTATTTCCATACACTTAGAGATGCTATCTTTTTGAAGAAATATCAAACACTACATATATCTCATGTTAATACAAACGTCCAAACTTAAAGGGAGGAACTGGATAACTGGTATTTGATTATGCTTCCTCTTCTTACTACGGAGTACTTTTTCTCTATACCAGGTTAAATTTCAGGAAGAAAAAATGTTTCTTTTTGAGGCCTTTTGCAAAAATAAGTTAATTGTTTTTAACTCTCAATAATTTTTCTAAGCAACTGTTGATTTGTTCAATATCTCTGGCTATGATAAAAATAATAATAAAGAAAATAAAAAATTCCAGAGAGCATAACGCTGGTAGTTTCAACAAAATCAACATTTGAATAGATGGGTATTTTGGGGTCAAGTATTCTCTTTTTTAGGGTGCTTTAAAAGTACTCTGTGTGCTATAATATCTTCATTTTATGAAAATCAAATATTAGACTATTAGAAGTAAAAATTATTTTATTCTACCTAGATAATACAGCTGAGAAAGTGTGAAGAAAACAATATATAACACAATAAATTGCTCTTTTCTTTCACTGGATATAAGAAGGAGCTGAAGGAAAGGCATTTGCATTACTTGGACTTTCTTCTACTATCGTTTTCAGATATACTGTTCATTGTTTTTGACCTGTATCTCAAAATCAAAATCTGACCCTCAGTGAGCTGCTGGCTGAATAAATTCAAACAGTACTGCAGGCATTGAAGATCAGGCCTTTTGGATGCAGTTGAAACTGATTTTCATAGTTCATGCACAAATTCAACCAACAATTCCTCATCTCAGCTTCTGCCTCTGGGCCGTAACATTTTCTTATGCAGAAGGATTCTTTGGAAAAAAGGCCTACAGTTTTATATTGACTGTGATAACTACAGTGGAGATTTTGCCTCTAGTCAAGCTGAAACTTTCAGAACATGGCTCTGAACCCTATTAAACCATTTTTCTTCTCCCTTTATCCACATTGTTGCCAGACCAGGCCCAGGAACTCCATGCCAGCACAAATACTGTTTATCCATCCATTTGCATTTTACCTGGTACTCATTCTCTCCCAAAGTTAATTTCTCCCCTGTATATATACCAAATTATTTTCTTTAGCTACATGGCTGCTTTGTGCTGGCTGACTTTGCAAAAGTCTCACTTTTGCTTACATAAAACTCTTGTGATTTCATGAATGAACATGGTATTGTGAGTGTTAGCCCCCAGTGACGATGAGCTGCTATCTCTACTGTAGCTTTCAGAAGAGTTCTTCCCAGGACCATTCTATTTTAAACTTAATTAGATGCTTCAGCTTAGTTTTAAAAAAAGAAGCAAGAAAACTGACTATTGGGAGACTGGCAGGTCTAGTGTGGCTCAGTGTCAGGAGGCAATGAAGATTTCTGTGTTAAAGCTGGCATTTCAGTCCCTAATGACATTACTGCAGAGGATGAGTCAAGCAGTATTTTACCTTGTAATCACTCTTTGTCTTTTTTAAATAGAAGTAATATATAACAAAATAATAAAAACTAATAAACAGGTATAAAATAGAATAAGAAACAGTGAAATCTTATAACCCTCCCCAAATTGCTGCCAGTCACAAAAGTTCTCTGACAGAAATATCCATCTTGGATGTGATATTCTTTTGTACAAAGAGAGTTCTGCAGAGGGGTGTAAATCTCAAGTGCCACATTTGTAAGAACTAGGTCATACCAATTTTAATTTCTGACCACAGAGCTAGAAGGAATGATGATAACTTGGGCTTAGTGGATATCTACAGAGAGTCGGGCCACAGTTTACAAAATCACCTGGCAATTCTGAGTATCCAACAAGAGAAACTTTAAATGATTTGATGTTCAGAATTAAAAGAATATTCAGAAAATGAAAGATAAGCCAAACGCCTTGTGCCCAGCTAAACATGCACAGATAACTAAAATATAGAGGTCACTTTTGAAAATCATGCCAAAGATGTTCTGTTTTTAGAATTAGAATCAAAAACAAGACAAGACAGTTTGTGCCTTACTCTTAGGTTAATTGTATTTAGTGTGGGTCTACTGGGATTATTCATCCTCAGTAGTCAGTTGAAGTAACACAGTTTATAGAAAAGCATCAAGATGTGGTGGCCTCATAATTATCTAGAAATGTTGTCCACTCCCAGGTGTTCACAGAAAAAGAAAAAAAAAAAAAAGAAAAGCAAGCTCGGTAAGCTTAGTAACATACATGTTTAGTCTGCCAGCTACCATTTGGGACAGTAATAAGCTGTCATTTAGGCTCTTTCTGGCCAAAAAGTAAAAGTGGCAAGTTGCAATGGAAGGAATGGAGAATTCTCTTTCTGCATATCACAGCAACCCTACAGTCATGACGTTTCTTAGCTCAGCTGCATACATGAAGCGTCAGAGGAGAGAATACATAACATGGCCATATAGACCACAGAAGAGTGTCCTGAGTTATTAATCCCAGAAACTCTGATGTGTGTCATTGACATTCTGCTCTCTTTTACTCTCATGTTCTTAATTTCTTCTTTCACTTAAGTTTCTTCCTGTTTTCTTCTTGTTCCTCTTATTTCTAGAGGAGAGAAAATGATGTTTTATTTTCCCTTCCTTTTTTTTAACATTTTCTTTTGCCATAAGCTTATGTTTTACATGTCTTAGGTATTGAGAATAGATTTATCAGAATTTTTCAGCCTTTTTCTCCTATATGCAAAAAAAAACAGAGAAGTTTTGGAAACATAATGCACATATCTGCCAGGAGAAGAAGGCTGTTGTAGTATGAGTCTGCTTTGGTTTGGTTTGGGTTTATGGCACAAAAAGTAAACTGTCATAGTAAGACGTCTATTTGTAGTTGATGTTTATGTCAGGCAGTAAAGTAATACTTGCAGAGTTTATTAATCGTTCATCTTGGAAATCCTAATCTGCTTTCATAGCAACATTTATACATAGGTTTTCGGGAACAAGGCTCTTTCTTAGCTTCTTTTAAAAACCTGTAACATCTTTCTTAGGACCCAACTCTACTCATTTTTCTGTAAACACTTATTTTTCTTTCCAGCTTATAGTGTTCCTTCTCAGTCTGTCAATATCTGTCCTTACCCCTTAATTTTATAACTACACCTGTGTATTGATGACCTACTTTTTACAGTAAACCACCCTATCAATATACCTCAGTTGCTGCTAGCACAGAAGACCTTATGGCATTTCTGTTTTCTCAACAGAAATGTCAACTCAGAGTTCCAACTTATTTCTGACTTTATGCAGTTCTAAACTCTTATAATGTGTGAGAAAAATTAGTGTTCACCCAATGTTCAGTTTCAAAGTTTAATTTTCAAATATTCAGATTAAACAAGGATAATGGTAGAAGTTATCAGAAATTACTAAGAAGGATTCTGAGGTTTTGTTATGACAATTTAGCTGCAAAGACTTTCTTTGGCATCTTATCTACAACAGAATATATATTCACCTACAAGAACTGTTATTTCACCAATGTGTTTTAATAGCCATTTATATGCTTCTTTGTCTGAGAACTCTTAGGCTGTTTCATTGACTCATTGCACTATTTTGTGCTTTGGACCCCAAAACATATTATTACAGCCTCTAAAGTATAATTACTTTTTCTTTTTTTTTTTTTTATGAAGACTGAATAACAGTTAGAAAGACCACATTAGAAAGATTATCCATAGAAACACAGAAAGAGGAGAATTCAGCTCACTTGAAGGATGACAGAAATTTAGGAAAAAATTCTACTAGTCTGTAATGTGAAGTTTATAGCTTAGATTTCTTACTGAGAAGATGAAGAAAGTTCTGGATTATTGCATAAAGAAAATTATTCAGTTAAAGATATGCAAAAGAGTTTTGCAAAATTTGTGTTCAGTCTAAGCAGAACTTAACTGCTAAAATGTCTGGCTGTACATCCAGGATATTGTCCATAAATAATTATCCTGTTGACTATCAAGCTATACTTTCATTGTCCCTCAATGACTAGTATGCAATGAAGCATTTTATTTTGAAAGGTGTATTTATGTCTCCTTTAGGAGTGCTCCTCCTTCTCCTTCTCCACCTTAGTTTTCCTTTTTTAAATTTTTTCCCTCCTAATACTGTTCTATGTTTATGTCAAAGAAAGCAAGTTCAAAAAAATGTGCCCTTCATTCAAACCCACAGAGATTCTCAGCTGATACCAGAATTTTTACCACACTGTGAAAAACTTTGTCTCCTGCACAGATGATTTTGTTCCAGTTATGAATATTACTACCATTCCAGAAAAACAACAATCACCAACAAGTTGTTTCATTCTGGTTCTTAATTGCATGTAATTTGCTTTATTTATATAAGTATTATTTATTCCACCTTCATTGTTTGGTAGATAAGAACCCCATTTTAACCTGATAAAAATTTCCTTGTTGAATAGCACAGAGAGTTAGAGGCAGTCCTCATGTTATAATGGTATATGACACTGACATGCACTGCTGTGGGAATAGAGCCGCAGCCTGTGGCTGGGAGCTGGAGTTCTGAAAGTCATTCTTTTGGTTTCTATTCAGGAAATTTGGCCTTTTTGCTTCCAGTATAACAGAAGTAACAGAAGATATCCCCTTTCTTCATGTTTTCCTTATTGCAGACGTACAGTCCTCTCTACAGCTGCCACTATGCTTCCCGTGCCTGCAGATTTTAAAGTGATTATTGAAAGAACTGAGCAAAGGTGTTCTTTCCAACATCTCTCATAGTGGCACGCTGGGGGAACACAAGAATGGACTTCAAAAAATGGCTAGACTTCCATGCTTCTCCTACATAACATCTCCTGGGTTGAATGAAGCTGGGCCAGCCTCACCCACCACTTCTTATGTCCTCAGGATCACTTCAAAGCATCAGATGAAACTGAGCAGGACTCTGAATAAAGAGTGGCAGTAAAGAGGTCTTCTTTTAAAGAGTGTAATACTTTTCAGATGAAGAGGTGCCAGAATACCTCAGAATAGATAAAATCAGCAGAGTTTATTATTTATAAGATGTCCTTGACATGTGCATAAACCTTTGAAGGACTTCAGAAACTGTACTTTTGCTTTCCTCATCCAAGTTGCTCTGGGTATTCTCCCACAATTGTTATCAATCTCTTGTTGATAACTTCTTGTCTCAATAGTTGTCAACAGCAACCTAAGGAGAAAAGAAAGAAAAAAAACCATTTAGGTCATTGGTACAGAAACTGTATTATTAACCAGAAACTATACAACCTATAAGGCCTTTGGTGAATACCGCAACCTTAATTGATGATTTTCATTTACTTTATAAGACACAAGCTATACATCCCATAACAATCATCTAGGTAGAAAACTAATAGAACTGGATTAATACAAGTTTTGCAATGCAATTGTCTTAAAAGAAAAGCTAAGGTGCTATTTAAGCAACATGAAAAACCTTATTCTGTTTCCAGGGTTATGGATACTTTGTGCCTGTTTTCTACTTGCAGTAGTGTCAGTGTGTGCTCTTTTATAAACATTTACAAGGCTTGAAGAAAAAAGGAAATAAAAATAGGTTTAGGGATTCACAACAAGATACAGCGAAAGTAAGTATATTGTGGGGGCTGGAAAAGGGTTTATAAAAAAACATCTGGTAAGACAGTGAGTCTTTTGTATTCAGCTGGGATATTCCATTTTAGGTCAAGCACGCTGAGTTACTCTCTTCTTTCCACTACTGAAATTGGTAACCGACTCCAGAAACACACATAGAATTGAAAAAAAAAAAAAAAGAGGTCAAAAGTAGCACAGAATACATCAAAGGGATTTGGAAGGATAAGAAGACTGTTAATCAGCCTCTGGTTGTTTACTGACAGCAGGAGATCTGAACTAGCCATTTAGCAGGTTAGGAGGTAATCATGCACAGATAATTGCTGCTCCTAGAACACCACTTTTTAAAGATGTGGATTTCTACTCGGTGACTGTGCCTTGTTTCAGATGCTTCAAGTCTGAGTTTCAGGAGTCTGGCTGTTGTAACTATAGAGTCTTCATGAGTTAACAGCAAATCACCAAAACAAAAGGAAAAATAAACTTCTTAGAAGCTAAATACATCAATAGCAAATAAACAGATAATCCAATCTTGAGATATAGAAAAAGTCCTAAAGATCAAAATGTGTGTTCCAATTACATGCTGCCTGCAGGTGCTCAACAAGAGATGAGAACAATAAACACATCAAATCATTGGAACATCTAGCAAATCCGATGTCACTTCAACAAATACTACCATTAAAAAAAAAAGAAATCACATCTCAGAACCGAACTCCTGAGTGGATAGAAAGCAAAGAATTAAAACTCACACATATCACTTCCACTCTAATCAAATCAGAAAGCTCAAAAATTATCAAATTTCCTCCTGCTTACAATGTTAAGTAACTTAATGCACATAATATCTGTACGTTGCATGTTCTTCAAAATTTTCACCGGTATAAAATAGGATATGATATGTGATATGGCTAAATAAATTTGTTTCTTGTTTAAAAAAAAAGAAAAAGAAGTAGCAACAACAAAGACAAAGCCTGATGTACAGACACTTGTTTTATGCAGATATTTAGTTAGCTAGACAGCTCATCTTTATATATGAGTCAGTCACCTGGTCAGTTCAGGAGACTGTTTTCAACCACTCTAAAAGAGGGAAATTAGTCACTTTCAGAGATCAGGCATAATCAATTGCAATTTGTTTCCGTCATTTTCATGGGTATGAGTCCTACGTATATGGTTCTGTGACAGCTTTTCTGTGGAGGTCCTGAGCTGACAGAAACAAAATGAAATAAAAGCCACATAAGAATTATTTGTAGAATTTAAAGTATATGAGACCTTGAAAAGAGCTGTAAAAAATGTTTTACAGGAACCATAAAACTATCAAAATACACTAGTTTCCTTTTACTGATACTGTTATTATTCCTTTCTTGATAAGATGAAATGTTTAGATATTGTCTAGATAACTTCATGGAAAATAATTTACTCTCAAAAAAATTATTAAAAAATACATCACAGAATTAGATTGTACTAAACGACAAAGTTTAATTTTTCAGCACCACAAACCTATAATTGTGAACTGAATCAATACTCATCAGCTCTCTTACTCAAGGGAAAAACCTGAAAAGAGAGAAGCTTGGTCTTATAAAAATACTGAGAAAGAAAGCAAGATAGCAGTTTCAAAGACATTCTTTTCATTACAGCTACTTCTATTTGGTTTGCATTTTTTGTTTTGGTGGGTTTTACTTGTTTGTTTTTGTTCTTCCCCTGGCAAAAATGGCAAACTTACTGAGGAATATCGACAAAATATACTCTCCTTGTCTGGCATATATGAGCTAGCAACAGTAAACTTAGAGCTGAGTTCTCAACTCAGAGCATTCACATCTTGTGGTGAAATGAGTGGAAATAAAACGTTTTAAGGTGTACAGAAAAAAAATCAAACAGTTTTAAACAGTTTTCCTTTTAAATTTAAGTTAACCAGAATTTTTTTAACTAAATTTGCTTCTATGAATTCCATGAAATGTCATGAATGTTAGCTCTGGTTTTTTATGCTTTCTATCAGACAATTCGTGTCTTTAAATGTGCATTTTTTAAAATGTATTTACCCTTTAAAACTTGTGATTTCAAATCAGTCTTATATATTGCCTGGTTTTGTAGAGCTTTCCTGCGTGATTTACTGTGATCTCTCACAAAGTGAGAATGCATTTCCATAATGGTAATTTTCATCTGAATTAAATGTTTGGCCTCTGCAAATACTCATGACTTTTAACTTCATTTTCTGTGATCATTTGTTCCAATAAAACCTGGTTGTTCAAATGAACATGGAGAGCAAATAACAAAGAACAGAGATCATGGCCAAGGCAAGTCCATTAAATAATGCAAATAAATATTTGTCTATGATTTTCTTTTATTCGCTATGCTTTTCTGTCAATAATACACTATGGGGATGATTTATGTTGCTTCTATGGTTAAGTAAAATGAGGCATTCAAAGTTGAATTCACCTGTCTGAGAGCTCATATAGGAAGAAAAACACAGGGAATCAGTCTCTTGATCCTGAAAAGAAATTTAAAAAACCAGTAAATATGATTAGGCTTATGACAAAAAGAAAGAACTTAAACCAAAAAAAGTATAGTAAGGTGTGAATGTAACTGCTCCACTGGTATCCACCAAACCAACAGAATGGGACTCTATAGACCTCTGATTTTGCATCATTAAGTGATGTTTCAGGAACAGGGATTAAGATACAACCTTAACAGGTTTTCACTGGAGATAGTTATGCAGCCATGCACAGACTGAGACTTTAAAGCTCTTGACATATGTCTGGGGTTTGGCTCACATGGGCTCATGCTCTGAGTAGATCTAATGGAGCTCACTCCAGCTCCACCTCTGCCGTTGCATGCAGATTTTCCTTTGATGTGTGCTGAATGTCTGTTGTTCATCTAAGTCTCATTCTACCATGCTGGCAAAATGAAGACAGAATGTGTCCAGATCAGAGATGGAAAATGCTCAAGTCCCACAACAGGAAAGTGTCAATGGAGGCGCATATACTTCTTTAGTACTTCACATTAATGTTTAATATTGGAATGTTCAGGTTTTGTTTATTATATTGAAAGACTGTGGAAGAAAGGGTTTTGTACGACTATTAACAAATTAATAATATTAATAATAATAATAGCACACAACAACAACAAAATAAAATTTAATGGTGAATCACTGCTGCACTGAAGTCAAAGGCAAATCTCCTATTGTTCTCTTTTCCTTGTGTTTCTAATTTAGATCAGAATCAATGCCTTTATTATGTTTGTAGTAGAATGTGCCTGGCACCGAGAACATAATTTTCATTTATCCGTTAAGAAGAAAAGTAAATTGTTGAGCCTGCATCACTCTGCATTCTTGTTATCAGACTGACTTGCTTTTTCTTGGAATTGCTCCACAATTGAGATTGCAATTCAGTTTTTGATTGAATGTTTTGCACATTGAATTGCACTTTAGATTTTCTCTAGCTGTTTTAAACTGAAGCATGAGTTCAGTTTACTATTTGAATAACAATGTATGCAGAGCATCATCTTGGGCGACAGAAGCTTAAGGAGGGTAGAGTTACTGAGAACTCTCCTAGCTGGCCTCACTTACATTTGGATGAATACAGCTAATCATCCTGTTAGAGAGAGCTGCACAGCCTATGGGATGGTAATTGAAACTGCTGCCCTCCAGGCCCGGGGGGAGGCTAACTGCAGGACAGGAGACATTCCCTCTATGACAGGATGAAAAGCACAGGCAAAAATTTCAGGAGAGTTCTATAGAAATTGTTATGATCTAGTCAGTTCACAGACATATAGCCATTTTAAAATGCAATAAGTTCTCTTTCGCTGTCCAGAAGGATGGTCACACTTCTTGTCCCCAGCTACACATTCCCATTTGTAAGCCCTAGTATTCATGAAGCAATGCAAATTGATCTAATGACATATAAATCAAGAAAACGAACAAACTTGTTTTACCAGATCAGTGACACAGTCTGTTTCTTCGGCCATCTGGTTGAAGAAATGCTTTTACTCTGTGCAGATATGTGAATCAGATTGCTTTTTTTTGGCTGCAGGGCAAATTTATGGTGAATTAGAGTGAGAGAGTTGTCATGGAGTCAGCATCCTATTAGCTTGTCACTCAGCCATTGCAGGGATCCTCTATGGGTCTCATGTTAGTCAGACTGAGAGGATCTCACTAACAGAGATTCCCTCTTTAATTTCACACAGAAGATACAAAAGTCCTTGGGCTCCTGGGCCTAGACCCTGAGGAAAAATTAAACACAAACAGAATCAAGTTTTCAAGTCTCAGCATACATTTGTGATTAATAACATATTAATTAAATAATGTTTCTAAATAATAAATTAATTCTGTTACTCCTTGTAGGAGTTCCACCAAGGCCATATAGGTGCATGGCTAGGAATTTCATCCCTTTTTTTTGTAAAAGCACCAGAGATTTGCAGACCTTTGAAAGTAATGAAAGTGCTACATTGTCTCCACTTTTATTTCATCTTTTTTTGATGTGAAAGCCTTCTCTGAAGACTGAGGTGTTGTCTGTTTAGGTGTAATCTGTCTCCAGCATGAAAGGTCATAAGTAAGAACTTGGGAATACAAGGCACTGCACAGCAAAAATAGGAGTTTTATGAGGAAATTGCTTCCTCTAAACCTCTTTATGAAATTGAAAAATATATCCAAATGTTTTTAGCTATGCAAAAATGTCAAGGAAAATAAAAGCCCTTGAAACAAAGGCGTTACCTATTCTAACCCTAGAGAGGGATGTAAAGGAGCTGGATCAATCAGGAAGATTATTCTGGTCACATATTTATGAGTACATAGTCATATACAGGCTTGAACAAAACAGTGGTAATTTTGCAAAACTGAGTCACTTTATTTCTCTATGTAACTAGTACTGAAAAGAAATAATCTCAATGCACCTGAAGAGTTCAGAGTAACAATAACCTCTGAAAAGCGATGAACTTATAGCCTTAATTCAAAGGCATTTTTTGACTGTTTCCTTTGCAATTCCTAGGAGAAAACTTGCTGTAGAAGGCCTTACCATTCATGTTAGTGAAATTCAGTCACCCACAAAAGTTTATGCTCTTCTCTCTCTTAAAAAAAGTGCTGTCTGGCTCAGCCCTTTTCTGACTTCTAAGTTCTGTTCTTCCCCTTATCTTTGGACACTTGACTTCACTTTAGTCCACTGTAAAACTGAGATGTTTCTTTGAGAGAAAGCAACAGAAAAAAACTCCTCATTTCCTTTTTCTTTATTTATTTTGCATCCCACAGTACCTATTTGCCTTGATAGATCAGAAAATAATTTCCCAGGAAATTAATGAATTTAAACAGCACTTATCCTAAGGAGACAATAGCAGAATTGTTGCATCATTTTCCAGGGGTACAGGGTTTGCAGGCAGATTCCGTGTCCATTTTGGTGTTTCAACAGTGTGGTTTAAATCTTTAGAAAATGTGTGCCTCATAAGTTTAAAAAAGAAAATAATTGTTCTCTTTTTTTTTTTTTTGCCTAACTCATGAAGCATAAGGCAGTTAAGTATCCACCCTACATTTTTTTCCAGACTGAGAAACACAGGCCTGTCCTAGTATACTCCCAATTTTATTTAGTAAAAGACAGGCAGAATTCAAATAACCACTAGAGAAATTACAAATCAGAAGGACAAAAGGATTTTCTTGTTTTATCAAAAAGCAGAGTCTTATGTAGCAACCAACAAAAATTAAGAAGGAGTCAAGAGAATTACTTCAAGCTTAGGCATAGATAATAGGTGATAATAATTAATTGTTAGGAAAGGAAGAAAGAATTAGGTTTTTAACATCCCAAAGAACTGAGACAGGTATTCAGGAGAGATTACAGTCTGAGAGGCAGAAATTAAATGAAAACACACAGAATGGGGGAAAAAAAGGGACAGAAAATAGTACCCAATAGGGAAAGGTGGGTTTTGGATAACATCAACTCTTGCTTAGAGATCTTTACTGTGTAACTCATTGGACTGCATGTGTAAATGAGCATTATATAGAGCATGTGAGCACAAAAAATAGTTATTTTTGCATAGTCCTGTAAGAGTGTAATCCAAATTGTTTTTCAAGCAGCTAGCTAAATGTGTGAAAAACATTTTAAACAAATACCCCTAGCAAAACCATTCATCTCTAGGAGTCAAATTGGTTTTATTTTATTTTATTTTATTTTATTTTATTTTATTTTATTTTATTTTATTTTATTTTATTTTATTTTATTTTCATACAGAAAATCTTCAGCACCATTCAACATAATAAGAAGGAAGAGCATAAGCATGCAGAAAGAAATGGCACAGGTAGAGTAGGTTCTTTTTCCACAGTATTTGAACAGTGCCAAGGCTTCTAAGAAATGAATGGCGGGGAGAGTTTTGGAGCTGCAAAGAACTGCGACCAGAAAGGATAATTTTGACAAGCAAGTGGTCATGCTGACATTGAAAACTGTTGCAGTCTCCTGTTTTTAGAAAACATAATTAGGCAACAAGTAAATCAATTCACATCACACAATGGTGAATGTGTGTTTCTTTATTAAATGGTTCTGTTTTCCTCAGGTAGTATGTGTGCCAAATGATGTAATTGTTACCATGGGAACTATCCTTTTATAATAAGAAATTTAGAATAAAGCTCTGAGAGCCTCTGAAACCCCACCTGGTGTGCATGTATTATTTTTCTCCTTAAAAAAAGTATAAATAAATAGGGGAAAAAAAAAAGTTCTTCCACTTGTATCCTTAAGTAACACTTAATTCTTAAAATAGACCCAATGATAATGGTGTCACTGTTTCTGGAATAGGCATTACCTAGTGTGAATTCCAGATACATCATCATTTATTTAAAACTGAAAAAAAAGGAAAATGATGAGGTAAAAATCCAAATTGGAGAACTGCTTTGGAAAAAAATGGATATTATAATGGGCTGGTTTAGTGACAAAGGGAATTTCTAATATATTAGAGTTTAAATAAACTGCTTTTCTAGTCACAAACATTTTTTTTAAATGATTGTATTTATGTATTAGAATCAGAAAAGTGTATCCAATGCTTCTTCCACTTCTAGCCTATTAATGTGACAATCTTTCTTCCTATTGCTGGAAGAGGAGAAGAAAACATTTGCTGCAAAAGAACTTAAAATACTCTTCTGGGAATCTGAATGTTTCTTCAAGCCTAATATTTTGCAAAAGTTGTAATTTTGAGGCAAAATAGCACATTTTATTTTTTTTATCTGGGGGCAATGCTTAACTATGGTCTTTTTACACCAGCATACACAAATCACATTCCTATGACTGGTTCTGAGGACCAGAAGAAAAATAATAGTGCTTGACGTTTCTTTTTCCTTTGTGCTTTAGAGGTAAGTGGAATCAGATGTGATTAATTCATCTTTAAAATACCTTTTACCCCAAAATATGACTTCATGAAAATAATGCATTAAATTGAAGTATTTAAAATATTTTTTGAGTACTCTTATACCACTATCCACTATTTTAATTCTTCTGAGTCAAAAATAAGTGTCTTTCCACATGGTGCACAATAGATTCCAATATAAAAGGATAGACTGCAAGGGCTCCTCCAGGCATCCCTAAGCTATCAGCTAAAAAAATTTAACTTTGTTTTTTGTTTTTTTTTAAATATATGGAATACAAATTTTCAGTATAAACACAATTCATGTGAATAAGACATTTTTCTCAAGTTTCTTAAGCTCTGGAAACACCGATACATTACAACATCCATGACTAACTTGTGGAAGTAAATGTGACGTTTTAATTAGAATATGCTGTACTCCCACAACATCTTTCATTGCAAGCACTTTACTGACATTTATTAATTAGTGGTCTCATCCAGCAACCCTTACTCACCCACATAATTTTTACTTGTGATTGCAATCATTCAGACTTTTTTGCATGACTAAGACTTATGGAGTCTGTGCCTGTTCAGAGGTAAATGAAGCTCAAAAACATATAACCGAGTAGGGCTTCAGGAAACTAATTGAAAGTTGGCTTGATGAGGGCAGCCGTGGGTAAATAAGGCAGTTATGTGTCCCAGAATGTACCTGGCTGCAGCAAAAGAGGCCCAGCTATGCTTCTTTTCAGTGCCAGAGCACTGATGAACAAGAGTGCCTCCTAATGATGTGTTCAGAACAACTTTTTAACCGAGCATGAGGTCTTCCTGAGGAGAGAAAGGGATAAAGGAAAAAAAGAAAACAAGGACTAATTATGTGACTACGAGACAAAATAGTAGAAAATGAGAAACAGTATGTGTGTAACAGAAACAAATGTATAAAAATTCCCATGGGTGATCTGTGCTGGGATTTGACACCAGTTAGGGAGGGGAAAAAGCCTCATGGTGACCCCCCACATCACACAGACCCCTCCAATCCAGAATGCCCTCCTCAGTCGGGTGAACCAGCTTGGAAGGTATCAGAGAAAAGGGTGAGGAGACTCACCCTCAACTCAAAGAACACTTAGAACATGAGAGTGTAAATAAAAAGGTGAGGGAAAATTGTAGCTATCATCTGGCACAAGATCCTGGCACACTCGGAGGACTCTTATGTCTGGCTTGTCCTCTTGTTGCACAGGGAAGCAGCTGGAGAATATGAGCTTGCAAAAAGCATTTTCATGGAGATTTCTTGGCCTGGCTGGGTCTTATGCACCCTGTTCAGGCATGCAGAAGGACTGTGCAGAGAGGCTAGACATTTAAAACTCATTTTAAAACGCTTTGTACTTCCTTGAGTAAAATTTTTAGGGAAATGCAACAATCAGGCCATCCTGTGGACTGTTCATGTAGCACAAAGCTAACCTCTTTCTCTCTCTTTCAAAGCCTCCCATGACTGTTCTTGGCACACTGAGGAGGACTCTACCCCTTGCACACAGGCTTTATGTGGCAGGCGTTTGGCTAGAAGGTTTCTCTTTTTCTCACTGTTGAGGACTTGATCTCTTCCAAGCGCATGTAAACCTCAAGAAGCTCCTGGCAGGACACAAGCAGTTCAGCATTATTCAGAGAAGATGTCTCAGGCTGATGGCCAAAAGCTGCTAAAGCCCTTTCTGCCATAAATGGTGCTACGTTTTGTGGTTTGTGATTACTTATCAAGACCATGTTATGGTTTCTCCCAGCACAGTTGCCAGCACCCTTCCCATCTCAACAGCAGTAATAAGAGTATAAATTCAATTTTCCAAGGTCCCTAATTCTGCTCTGGGACAGGAGTTTTAATTCTTAGGTTTGTGTAACAGGCTGTCTCCAGCCCTTTACCCTTCTCCTTCTCATGTCTATATATCTGAGAGGCCTTCAGGCAGTCAGGCAGCTATGTGCTTCACAGATTGTCAGCAGCAGCATTGGATCCTGAGTCCAGAGCAAGCACAGTGAGTTATAGCCTTTTAAAAAGTGGTTTGAATACATTCATGTAATACTTCGTACTTACGTAAATGGTCTACATGATTTTAGCTGAGCTACTTAGGAGTAAAAATTGTGAGTAAGAGTTTGAGCATTAATCATTTATCAGTAAACGCTGGGTAAATGCTTGTTTTTTCAATAAGAAATTATTGTCAGCAAAGACCTGAGTTCATCCTAAGAAGCAGAGAATTTTTCTTACTAAATTACCTAGTTGGTATTGTTAGAAAAAACTTCCTCTAGGGAGAGAGGGTTACGAAAGGAGAGCACGGCATCTACAGATATTTATTTAGGCCATTAAGGTCTAATTCTCTGCCTAGAGAAGCTTCTCTGTCTCTCCTGACAGGAGGGAAGCTTCCAGTAATTAGGCACCTAACTTACACACTGCTGCAAAGTGGGCTGAAGCCAAGCCACCGTGCAATCAATTCTACTCCATGTGTCCAAGGCCAGCCATAGAAATCGAGCTCTCATAAAGTCTGTTCTTACTGTAGCCTCTGCTGTAACCTCCCCTGCCTCTTCTGGGCCTTGGTGTCTGTATCACCCTGGCCCAGCTCTGATGTAGCTCAGCAGGACAACTTTGGTCCAGACTTTTGAAGAAATCCTTAAGCGATGAGAAGGTCGAGAGAGTGGGGCTAAGTAGGATAAGAGGGAAAATTACAGGCAGAGGCACAATTACAGATACAGAGTCTGTGACTATCGTAAAGATTCAGGAAGAAAACTGCAAACCTGGTTGTCATTAAAGAAAGAAAGAGAAAAAGAACAGTCCAAGGAGTTTCTTGGTGTCATTACTGTCAGTCTGTTGTATGTCAGTGGTCTCCACGGGGTGGCAGTTTAAAGAGGGATAATACCTTGAAGCTGGGAACCAAGGTTTCAGCAACTCAGCAAAATTTAGCAACATTTTAGGGAGCAGCTGAGACTCATGCTTCTCTTCACTAATGCCTGTCTGGGCAACAAATACTTTTCCACACCTTTGTGAGGATGTTGAGCACACTAATGTTTATCCCAGGAGTTCAAAATATCTAGCTGCATATTTCATATATGAGCAAATAAATTATTACTTTATGCCTTTTCCCTGTATGTGTCCTGCTTGCAGACCCCTCTTTGAGAATAGTTAAGTATTCCCAAATAAAATGATCCAAAGAATGGCAGCAACACCTAAAGTAAAATGTTGGTAACTTTGCAGCAGCTAATCATAAAGAGTCACATTAGATTCTTAGAACCTTGCACAGTAAGAGTCAGACTTACTTTGACTGAAAGTGTCTTGATTCTTCTCGTGTCATGATTTCCTGTGTTCATCTGTAATTTTCAAAAAGTTTTTCTCCTTCTTAGTATTAATCTTTTGCATATGTTTTGAAAGGTCATAAGTAGCATTGTATGTAGAAGTCAGAAGAGACATTGGTCATCAGAGACATTTTCTTTAAAATATATATATCAAAATATGAGTGAAAAATTTTTTAATACTATATTGTTTTTTAGAATGATAATAGCACTTATATTTATTTTCATTATTTTCTTCAATCTCAACAGAGATTCTATAAAATTTGCCATTGCCTTTTCCTCATTTCTTATTCTTATATCTTTCCTCTCCTATATCCAGTATCCTATAAGGTTCTGAATTCTTTTGTTATAGTTTCCAGCCCTAATTTCTAGTGGTTGTCCTAATTGACAGTATTCATGCACATTGCTTTTCTTTCTCTTCCTTTTCCTGCGATTAAAATGAAAAGGTGGATTCAAAATTGTCAATGACTTTTTTTTGTTTATTATTACAAAATAAAATCATAATTCACTGCTCACAGAGAAAAATAGATTAACTTAAAAACGTGCTAACTGAAAATATTTCAATAAGCTTTGTCAATGAATCATCATGTTAATAAAGTTATTTAAGAATGTCTGTCATTCTCTTTCACCTGCCTTCATTTTTTTTAAGACTGTCCTCAGTGAGTTATAATTAATAACTGAAATATGTCAAAACTCACTAGCTTTTCTACCTTAGTTGCTTTAAGAAATTTTTCCACATTATACTGACCTATTACATTTTCTTAATATAGTATTGAAAAATGCAGAATCCTCCTGATTTGTCTTTTTTATTGTAAATTGAAACATTTTTTGTGGCAGACAGAAAATTCACCTAAACAATGAGGCTTGTTAATAGCCCTGACTTCTGTAAATGTCATTATCTTTGTGATTATAACCTAATGATTTTTCCTTTATTAAAACCTCAGTTGGAAACATGACTTGCCTAAACTCAGGTTAAACAAATAGCAAAAAAATATTTTATGCTAATGTGAAAACAACCAGATTATTTAGAATTTTCAGAATTTAGAACTTTGCCAGAGGACTGTGAGGAAGAAAGTGATCTTTCTTCCTTTCTTCCTTTCTTCCTTTCTTCCTTTCTTCCTTTCTTCCTTTCTTCCTTTCTCCCTTTCTTCCTTTCTTCCTTTCTCCCTTTCTTCCTTTCTCTCACTTTCTTAAAAGTGAGATCTTACAAAATACTATGAAATACTTGTCCTGTCCAAAACATGTGTTGCTAACTATGGCAGTGAATGGGACAGTTGGAGCTAGCAGAGATAGTTATTTCATTTTCATAAACCAGAATCCTCACTGTTTGCTGTTCTGTAGAGAAATCCCAAGCCATAGCTTATTTTATCTTTCATTTTGGATTCACTTCCTGTCAGAATCATTGCAGATGTTTATGAGCAGTTTTTTGATTTATAAGGAGAAATAAAAGAGTAAGATTAAAGAAGTAAAACTGGAATATAAAATAAATAAAAATAAGCTAGATTACTTTTGAGGGAAAGGTATTAAGAAGACAAAATTATCACTCTAAAAAGTTTCATGATCATTGACTGATAAAGGAGAAGAATTTCATAAGTGTCAGTACCCTGAACCCAGAGGGACCAGGCACAATACTTCTGACAGCACATCTTTGAAATATATATGTGATACAGTGAGGAGAAAGCTGCATCCATACCTTTGGCATAGAAGTTTGTTGTCCTGAATATATACTGAGGATGTCTACTCTATACAGTCACCTCCTACAACCCTGGAGCTATTCTTAGATAAAGCAGATTAATACATTGCCAATGAAATCAACAGATCTCTGCCAATTTACATTGACTGAGGTTCTAGAGTTGCTAGAGCAGTCCAGGTGGTGGCCTGGGCCCAGGTGTCCCAGAAAACAAAGAAAAATAAGAAAATGCAAATCACTTGAGGACACATCGAAAACATACAACTAACTCAGCTTGCTTCATACCCGGTTCTTACAGAAAATACTGAATGAAGTACTTTACAGAAACTGCAGTACATCCATGAAGGATTGAGTTCCTATAGTTAGCCAATATAAAATAACAGAATGAGTTTCTATAAATGTAAATTCATCTACTTGTGATTTGCTGCCAGACACAAATCAAATAATCTGTAAACAAAATAACAGAAAATGAGGAGATGACCATACTTTAGTATGAATTCTTTCCACACTCTGTGTGTAACCTCATTGTTCTCAGCAGCAGTTGTTTCCAGAACAAACACAGTTCTAGAAAAGACTCCTAGATAAGCAATTAACACTCTGCTTTTATAATGTATTGTAAGTCATTCCTTCACCTCCTTTTCAAACACTCTCCCTACACCCACCTGGATAGAATTGTTCCCAAAAAAAAGCTAGTATAAGCTTTAAGCCTTGAACCTATAATATATAATAAAGCTTGAGCATATAATTGGCTTTGTAGCTTGGACTGAATTGTATTGCCATATATTTTTGACAAGCTGTCAGGGAATTATTTTGTGATGTTGTGATACAATTGGTCAACTGAACATCTTGCTATGGAAATATTTGTCTGGTGTCCTGGTCATAATTTAAAAAAAAAAAAAAAAAAGAATTAGATTGTATTGTATCATTTGGTATCCAGCAAGATCAACAGGACACAGGTAATTTGTTGTTTCTGTGCTGTATCTGCTAAACTTGCCCTGAAATTTCCTTTACTCTATGGAATGTGGAATGGTAGTGGATGCCCATAGGTTGGCACCTGCATTACATCCCATATCTCCATTAATTATAATCAGAACACGTGTACTCAGCTCACATGCAGACAGCTGCATTGAAAAAAAATAATTTATGCTTTTGCCTCTTGAGCTGATGCCCAAACACAAGTTAAACACAACACTGAAAGGAATTTAAACAATAGCACAGAAGTGCCTTCCCATAGAGCAATTTGGGCCAAACCCAGATGCCTGCTAGTTTAGAGCAAGTTAAATGACTTGTGATTAATTTAACCCATGGCTGAGAGTGACTAATGGATCAAATAAAGTAATTAAGAACAGAAAGGTGTGGCCAGAAGAGTCACAAAATGAGACTCAGTTAATGGCCAGGGCAATGATAGCTAGGGTCTCCTTAAACCAATAAAAAGTAGATTCAGCTCATCCAATTTTAGGCATTGAGTAGACCTCTCTGTCTGAGTTAGACACTAAGCTTCTTTTATATACAACAGAGAGAAATATGAACATGTAGGGCAAAGTTCATCTTTCCTAGTTTATTAGTCTACATTAGATAGGAATAAATGTCTTCCTAACAGTGCCTATTTCTCTTCACTGGCAATAAAAAGAACCTAGGGTAACTAGTTTAAATTCAGGCATCTACATTGGATCAGAGGACTCCCACCTGGGTGTCTGTAGATAATAGTGTGTCTTATATCAGAGAGAAGCTCAGCACCATCTGCTCCAGACAGGCTTGTCTAAAGCTCCAACCCCACCAGAGGTAGCCTTTATCGACATTCCAATTACAGGAGCAGCTGCATTAGTCCTTAAATTTGCCCTGCAGCTAGAGATGTCTAATCCCACCCAGTTATCTCATTATGACAAATATTTTAAAATTGTAGCACCCACAAGAAGAGAAAGTGCAAACAGATTGAATGAAAACCCCATAAAAATTAATAATTTGTTCTCTTCAGCCATCCCACCAACATTTGCTACTGTAAAAAAGACCATCATGACGGAATTTGAGAAAATATTATATGTCCAAAATAAGAGACTTAAAGGAGGATTTAGAATTCAGATTAATTACAGCTAAATATATCAACAAGCATAAAACAAAGCAAATGGGAAAAAGCATCAAAGGTAGTGAAAAAAATATGCAAAATATTATGTTGTTTTGCTATCAGGAAAGCATTTAGCAAAAGTTATTTGTTCTATCGTCATTGCAGTCAGTCTCTCAGCAGTCTAAAAGTTTAAACCTGCTAGAAGGTACCCAGCCTTGTTGTTTGGCAACACAAGTTGCCAAGGCAACAGAAGCCAGAGATACTTTTCCTTCTTCCTGATGGATTCTGCCACTAAAATACAGAAATCAGGATCCTGAACTGAAATGGTGTCTCTTTGGAAGACATTTTACGATGTCATGACATCCCTATCTCATAATAAAGAACAGAGGTATTCAGAAATATTAAATGTGTTTCTTTATTTTGCCAGCACTTATTGATGTGTCACAAAGCATTTCATTTATTATGATGCTACTTGGATGGATGTCTGGAATTTTGACATACTGGCCAAAAGAACACTGAACAGGGTACTGCTATTCTTGCATTGGAGCTCTTTATGTCAGTAAAACTAGGTAAGAGATATAGACAACAGAGATTAAAATATCTCTGTAGTTAATGATTTAAAATCTATTTATAACATTCTGTATAACTAAGTGCACATATGGAAAACCAGCAACATTTCTAAATGTACAGTTTGCAATATTTAAATAACAGGTTCAAGAGATAATGCTTTTTAATTTTGGTTTGATACAAACAAAAAACATTCACTGAAGCATGGAAAATATCTTTAGGGAATAATCTTAACTATCTTAATGTAAAAGAGAAAAATCTAAACTAGAATCCTTCCCAGTGTAATGAAACTCTTTATTCGCTCCCCAACTCTCACTCTTTTCTCTCCTAGCCGTAACTTTGCACACATTCCCCCTTGTTTAAACCCCACAAGATTTTCCTTTGTGAGTCATTACCCAGTTCGATGTAGAAATTCTTTTGAATGTTGCTTAAAGTTATTCTCTCATTCAGCTGCACAATGACATGTCTCCCATAGCAGATGGACTTGTGTTCCTCTTAAAAATGTCCCAAATGTTTCCATATCCTTTTCAGGATTAATTTACAGAGAGCAAAATTGTTCATTTAATTTTGTATTTTTAAAAAAATTATCATTTTTATTAAGACATTTACTTTGAAAGTATTCCAATATTTTTGCATAGAGACAGAAATCAGACTTTTACATCTTTCATTAATACACAAATAATGCTTAATTTGAACAATTTGGTCTTCAGGTTTTAAAATTTTCTCTTTTCTCACTGAAGAGAATAATTGCTGTTTCTGCATTGTCAGCTCACAATATTATACAATTCTGAAGAAAACTACATTATCAAATGCATGAATACAGCCCACGTTCCTGACATCAGATGAGTCATTCTATGTGTGAGCCAAGCATATGAATGAAAATTATTTTACTGTAATGTGATAAAAGCAAACCTGTATCAAACAGCAATAATTGCGTGTACACTTGTCCTAGGGTGACGTTGTGGTGCTTGTATCCCCAGTCTTGTGTTCTGTTTGTGCTTCGTGTTGTGTTCTGTGTTTTCGGGACTGGCTCTGAGGGTGAGAGTTTGTTTTGTCTTGTTGTCGGCCGGCTCACCTCCCCCACGGTCTGTGTTTAGGAGAGGCTTGCTTTGCTTGCTTGCTTTGCTTGCTGGCTCTGCTTGCTTGCTTGCTTGCTTGCTTTCCTTGCTTGCTCCTACTTTTTGCTTTTGCCTAAATAAAATTATACCATCTGAACCTGTTCCGGACGGGGACCTGGGAAACACCAAGAAACACCGGGAGTCTGCATTTTGTGATCAGCAGCAGTCATCCCCAGCGCCGGAGACCAACAACTGGGCGACCACTCGCAGGAGAGACTTTCTGAGTTTGTCATCCTTTCAGAGCAGTGAAGGAGTTTTTGTCATCTGGTGTTGTTCAGTTTTTTTGTGTGTGCTGGGGAGTGTTTTCCTTGTTAAATAAACAGGTTTTTTCCGCTTGTCTCTGAGAAAATTCTTCTGGAACCCGGTGGTGGGGGGAGGAGTCGTGGGGGTTTGCTTTCTGGGGTCTCCTTCTGGAGGTTTTCCCCCAGATTTGCCCTAAACCAGGACAAAATACCAAATTAGTTATTCAAGTGGCACTACAGGCAGTATGCAACCCCTTAGTACGTCACGAAAGCTGAACATGTTGTTTCCTTTAAAGCTGAGGCTTCATCAATAGCACTTACTTGACTCTAGTTCCCTAAACAAACACAGGGTCTTCATGGAATATGGTGAAAGAGGACCTTCAAGTGAATCGTTGTCAGTAAAAAGGAATGATACACAGTTAATGTCACAAGTGTCTTTCACATTCTCTTTCTAATGTCTTTCACGTTAGAAAATAAAATACAATACAAAAATCTCCGAGTTCAGAGCAGAATTGCAGAATGGAATGCTTAGAAAATTAATTTAAGGCCTACACAGCAACAAAGGAGAACAGTAATTCAGAAGTCTAAATGACAAAGTAGAACTTGGAAATTTCTGATGATGTTTAAAATAGATTAAACTTGTAGATATGTTTAAAATTATCTGATTTTTTAATGTCAAATCTGCATACAAATAGCCACAGATTTATTAAATATCAATAATACTATCATTTGTACTTGCCTAAAATTCACATATAATTTTATAAGTGCAGCTGTTGAGGTCTTAAGTAGTTGAACACAGTTTTTGATCCAATTAGAGTACAGTAACAAATCAAAGAGTACATTTTTGTTTGTTATAGAGTCTTTGTCTTTTGAAACTGCTTTTCAGGCACTGTTTGCTGTAGAAACGATGTCCAGAAAGCATCATATGCTCTGTGCCCTCCAACAGAATGAATCAATCATTCAAATTCAAACACTATCAATCTCTGAAGTATACATTTATCTGCTTACCCCTGATGGAACACTGGGGTTTTAGTTTCAACTTACTGATTCCTTCTAAACTACTTTTTCTTGGGAAAAATATGTACCTCCCTATATATTATATTTTTACCACCCCNACTAGTAGTCAATCTAAGCCACCATTAACCAACAATAAGGAAGAATTTTTGAAAAACATGAAAATAATAATAAAAATAAAGCATGGGTGATGTGTCAAGAGAGAAATAAATGTTAGCAATGTGAAAAATTGAAAATGTGGATTGCATAGGAAAAAGTGCTGCTTTATCAAGAGTAGATGTCTGTACAGAACAATGCGGGCAAAGGACTGAAAATGAAATCAGAATGTAAATTCTGACAGTACCATGAAATGAGGGATGGGCACAGGTTCTTCTGAAATAGTTTCCAAAGTCTGATCAATATGGTTCGACTATAACCTGCATATTTGCCATGTGATACATTTATTCCATCCCGTAGTACAGAGTGGAAATGTCCTACCCTTGTTGGCACATGACTTGTGTGCACTTTAGACTCACACACTAAGCCAGAATACCCATTCACTCTTACTCTGAGGTTATATTTTCCCACCTCCTCTACATACCAGTGTATAAACAGACTGCAAGTGCCCCTTCAGCCTCCTATTGCTGATTCCTCTTTTACATCTTGTTAATCACAGATCTTGACTATCATTCCATTTATGAGTGTGGACACTGCAATTAGAAGAAAACAATAAACAAATAATGAGAAATTTTTAAGAGAAAATTGAATAAGTTTTTTCTTTGGTTATATGAAATAATTAATGGTTTAATCATCTAGAAAAAAACATATTTAATTATCCAGGGTAATTTTCTTTCTTTCTCATATATTGTTTATCTTTAAGTTGTTTTAGTAGTCTTAGTAAGCAGAATAAAAACCATTTATATACATTTTTCTCTTTATATTTGTTTATATTCACATCTATTTAAAATCACTTGGCTTATCACGCTGTTTCTTCCAACATTATTTAAAGTTTAAAATTAGTTAAAGAAAAATTCTTATGCAATCTGTTTGCTGGTCATAGAATTATATTAATCTTTCTACTATTCTATTAGTAGAAAGCTTTCTATTCTATATTTGAAAGCTCTAAGAAACTTTTGAAGTTTTAACTAAGAAAGCTATTACAGGTAGATAAACTAGAAAATTATGTCCAAGTACATGAATATGTAAATATAGACTTTTTTTTTTAGAAATTGAAATAAACATTTTGCTACTAATCAACAGTAAAAAAGTCTCAGTAGTTTTCACCATTATGAATCATTTATAGGATAACAGAAAGCAGTAAATGTTATTCAAGTACAAAAAAATATTAGATTGCTTTCATTAACATAAGGTCTGAATTCTAAACATAAAAGTACTTGTTAATAATTATTCCTGGTCCTTTTATATATGAAAAGTTAAGATTTTAGTAGAACAAAAGGCTAATACTTTAAATTGATCTCACCTAATATTCTGATAATTCTGCAGCTGTACTGACTTACAGGCATAACCAAGATCAGCAACTGAATAGTTCATTTCTAGAGAATGACTATGAAACTTGGCTGTTGGGTGAGCTTTATTTGTATTGCTGGTTAAGAAAATGTCACCACTTTAAAATGCTGATTTTCATCATAAACCACTACTTTGTCTCTAAATCTTTAAATCAAATGAGGTTAGAACATGCTTTCTGAAAGCCTTTAACAATTTATTAAGTATCATTGTTTGTTAAATATGATCTGATACATATGTTCCTGCTTTCACAAGTTTGGCATAACTTAAGCACATCCTTACTTTGATACTGACTTTGATTTTTTGGATCAGCGGTTGTACTAAACTCGGTGTGCTTTAGCACTGTAATGACCATTTCTTACATGGAACTACTACAACAGGTTAAGTTTTTACACCTTGCAAAGCTCTAGACATACATAAAGCAAATAAGATGCAATTAGCAGAGGTGGATGGCTTAAAGTAAAAATTTCTAGTAGTATGCTGTCTGGAAAAAGTTGAAATTTACCTCAGCCAGAAGCCATTTAGACCAGAAGGCAAAACTTTTCAGTTTAATTGCAGATAAATTTCTGAGTGCAGATTTTCCTGTTCATGAAGATATGGTAAAGTTTCACACCATTAAGACACAATAAAAAGTTTAATGTTTTAAAGGAGCTAGATTGACTTAGCTCTTCAATAGCATATATTTTATATGCCTATAAATGTCTGTTACAAACCTAAAGAAAGCTTAGTCTTTGAAATTCCTCTGTTCTATGATACAGCTCATATATCAGAGAAAGAGGAAGAGGGTATCATACCATCTAAATCTATACTTACAAGTGAAGCATTTGTAATCCAGTCTCTGACCGTCTCTCCCCTGGGCTATTCCAGTGGAACATCTGTTGAGGGGCTTATTCTGATAATGCAGTTCTCTTAGGGCTCTGCATATATTAACTGTAGTACTAGTAAAACATTGTGCAATGTTCGATTATAACTCTGAAATATTCGTCTTCAAAATTATTTTAAAAACTTTTACAGCAGAACATAATGTAATTCCTTCTTTAACGCCACCAGAAATTTACTGAAAGTAAGTGGATTTGGGATGAACACTTAGGAAAGTTAGGCTCATGTTACTTATTTGCATAAGGAATTAACTGTCTGTGGCCAGAGAGTTGAGGTTAATGGCTCTATGCCCAGGTGGAGGTCAGTGACAAGTAATAGCTCTCAGGGTTCTGTCTTGGGACTGATGCCCTTCAATATCTTCATCAATATCAGAGACAGCTTTGATCAAGTGCACCTTCAGCAGGTTTGCAGATGACATGAAGCTAAGCAATGTAGTTCACACAACAGAAGGATGGGATGCCATCCACAGGGACCTGGGCAAACTTGGGAAGTGAGCCCACAAGAACTTCATGGGGTTCAGCAAGGTGGTGCATCTCTGTTGGGACTACCTCAGGTACGAGTACAGACTGGGGGATGAACAGATCAACAGTGGCCCGGCAGGGAAGGACTGGGAGGTACTAATGGATGAAAAGCTCTGTATGGATCAACAGTGCACTGCAGCTCAGAAGGCAAACCACATCCTAGGCTGCATCCAAAGTGAAGTGGCCAGCCCCTCTACTCTGCCCCTGTGGAATCCTGCCTGGACTACTGCATCCAGGTCTGAAGTAGTAAAGACATGGATCTGCTTGAGTGGATCCAGAGGAGGACCATGAAAATGATGTAATGGCCAGAGAACCTCTCCTATGAAGACAGGCTGGGGCAGTTGGGCTTGTTCATCCTGGAGAAGAAGCAGGTTGAGGGAGACCCCTTTGGAGCCTTTTAATAGATAAAAGAGCTTATAAGAAAGTGAGAATGGGAATTTTATACAGGCAGGTAGTGATAGAACAAGAAGGAAAATTTTAAACTAATAGTGGAGAATTTTAGATTAGATACAAGGAAGACATTTTTTACTGTGAGGATGGTGAGGCACTGGAACAGGTTGCTCAGGGAAGCTGTGGATGCCCTGTCCCTGGAAAGGTTAAAGGCCAGGCTGGACAGAGCCCTGAGCAACCTGATCTAGCGGAAGGTGTCTCTGCCCATGGCAGGGGGCCTCAAACCAGATAATCTTAAGGTCCCTTTGAACTCAAGCTGTGATTCTATTATTCTCTGTGCCCATGGGAAAAGAGAAGAAAAAAAAATGGAGGGAATAAAGGCAAAAGAGTGATCTTTTTGAAGCAGTATAAAATCTCTGTTTTATTTTCTGGGTTGAAAGCACACTTGGAATGACTAGGGCTGTGGTAATCACATTTAGCTGGAGTTTTCTTTCAACATTATTTACTGCAATAAGCATACTAACTCACTTGAGTACAGTTGATCTATGTATTATCTGAGTTACACTAAAACAGTTATTGGAATTTAATTTTAGAAACCAACCTACAAATAGGCAAATGATAATTACTCCATTTTATTTTCCTGTTTGGTGTGTAGCAGTATTTTGTGTGAGTGAATTGCTCATTAATAGTCTCAACATGCTAGTTTTGTAAACAAGATAGACTCTTAATTATATTTTATCTAACTGTACTGAATGTACCACAAAATAATGTGCTACATTTAGGAAATGGTATTTTTAAAAAGTGAAAAAACGATTTGATGTTGTCAAGAATGAAAGGTTACTTTTTCTGAACCTTTTGAAGACTGCAAATTTTTACAAGTGTGTTCTGAGTGAGACCTTTATCAAAAACAAGTCTGAAATAAATATACGAGGTGTTCCTAAATATATACATAGAATTTTCTTGGTGGTTTTTTTTTTTGTATTTTATATAGAAATATAAATAAATAAATAAATAAATGTGTGTGTGTGTGTGTGTGTGTGTGTGTGTGTGTGTGTGTGTATATATACACCCTTGGTCCCCTTGAAGGATATTAAATTTATGTCTGAGCTACATGCATTAATAAAAAATTTTGTGAATGTTTTAATTTTTTGAGTTGTGTTTAATATAAATAATCCTGTTGTGTGATCCTTACTTATACAGAGAAAATTTTTGCTTCACACTTGATCTCATCTGCTTCCTCATCAATGAGAAATACTTCAGTTTGTGACTGTTTGTGACCTTCTTCTTCAAGAGGGAGCGCACCGTATCTCCCCGGATAGCAGCATACTACCATTATTATTCATATATAGGTCAGATAATTAGTGCAAAAATTTTGGTGTAGAATTTCCGAATTAAAATTTCCAAAAACAGTAAAGCTATCTCCAAAACATAGAAGGACATAGGTCAGAACACACTTCTGTAAAATAATTAACATTTTGAGAAGATTCTTGTTGCCTTTCAATGTTGGTATCTGGTACCAAATATTTACTCTATTATTCTACTTGACCTCTAATTTGAGATATTGTGGTTCTTCTGAAATCATGTCATGCATGCTAAGGCTGTAAAATTAACTCAGACATCCTTAAGTACCTTAAATGGCAGTAGTTATTTTATACTTCTTTAAGCAATAATTCAAGTCCCAGCTCAGCAAAGTTGCTGGAGCACAGGATTTCGTTTCTGAAGGATAGGTGGCTTGAGCCATTTGAGGTGCTCTTAGAGATTTGAGATAGGGACTTAGATCAGGTAGATACAATTTTTGTCTTGAAGGCATGTGTATCAACGGCATTGATATATATGTAAGTTACATTCCTTTTATAAAATTATCATTAGTTCAATTAAAAATCACTTCATGGTTCCTCACTACTTCTTGGTCATGGCTCTACATAACCCTGTAAGAACAAAATGAGGAACAAGTTGTGATTCAACCCTGTTTAAACTCTAATTTTCTCCCTCTTTTATCAAGGACTGATGCTACTGAAATTAGCACTACAGTTTGTGCAGTATGATGCTCACTTGTTCATATTTCAATGAAATGCTACAAGGGAGGCCCTGCTCATTTCTTTACCCCTCCCCATTTCTTCCTACATCAACAGAGCAAAATTGTAAACAGCCATCCTTTGAACATGACGACCTCCTCCCCTGTGCTCCCCCAACACTTGAATGCTCTTAACATCTACTATTATATTTGAATTCCTGCTTTGATTAAGCTGTTTAGAGTCCTAAGACTGTATTAAAATTTCCCACATATAACAGCTAGTCTAAGTGAAAGTATATCAAACTGAGCTCTTTGGAAACAGTAAAAGGAAAGGCTGAAAATACAGGAAAATTTTCTGCAAAGTAGAAAGAATTTTCCAAAGGATTGTAAAACTACACAAACACAAATCCTTCAATCCACATTTGGCATTTAGTTTTAGTCCTAGCAAATTTTATAAGTGCTTTAGTTCAGAAGTTAAAAATAGTGCTTGTTCCTAATATTTTCACAGTTACTTCAATCACAGGGATCAAACTGAATAAGGCCCTGTAAAAAATTAATATTTTTGATCCATTTCTTATTTCTTTCATAAGGCTACTTTGCCTGCTCTAAGTAGATTGTTTGCTTTTCTCTCAGTAAATCAGTTCTCACTTGTGATAAATTGATGTCTGGATAACTACAAGATTGTAGGGTAGGTGATCTCTATCACCTTTTTAAGCCTAAACAGTACATAATTTAAAAATAGAAGATGGAGCAGAATGCGTGAAATGCATTGTACCAGGATTTCCTGTCTGTCATTCTGCTTTTTCAATAGGAATCTCTATTTTGGGGAAACCAAGTTAAATCTCTATATATCTCATTTGTAAACAGATAGTATTTGCTCTCATACAATGAAATGCAGATTGCCAGAAGCAGGCATCAGGATGTTATTGAAAAATTCCCAGCAGAGTTGAAGTTTTACTCAGAGGCTTGCTACTCCAAGCAGTCTCGGCAATTCCAGAAATAGATCTGCTTGTGGCAAGATGAATAAAATTAAATGATTTCTGAAGTCCCATTTAAAATATAAGCAAAACATGAAAAGGAAAAAAAAAACAAGAAAGAAAAGAAGAAGAAACGAGACAAGCAAAACAAATACAAAATAAGAATTGTCAAAAAAATGCCCCTACTAGCTGTTTAAGTACAATTTTTAAATTATATAGAATTATATGAAGTAGAACAAACTGAAGGACATCACTATTTTCTAACTCTGATTCAATTCCTGTCAAATAATTTGAAATATTTGCAATCTGTATTCTTTCAGCATAGAAGATAATATAATGTGAATATCAAGAAATAGACATCATAATATAGTCAATCAGGTGAAAAATATCAGGTCAGATCCTGTAGTCCTTTTAAGTTTTTTCAGCAGGTCAGTAAATGAAAAGGTGAAAGAAAAGAACCTCTCAAAACTAGTGTAAACTTGTGGCTGAAGCAATTTCTGCTGTTACTCTTTATGATGAAAGTAATTATTGAGATGAAGTCTAAAGTTCTGCTCAGGATCAGAACTTATCTTGAGATAAGTCAGGATTACTGATTTATCTTGAGAAAGTCTGGCTTGTTTCGGATGTATTCAATTTTAAGTTTTAACTCACATCAGACCAGAGCCTTAGGAAAGAGATTGGTAACCTTGTCAGTGAGAAACACTTTTCTGTGGATGCAGAACTGTTGTCAAGAAATACCTAGAAGCCAACTGGATTTTAGAAAAGCAGAACTTCAAATCTCCTGAACACCAGCCAGATCTAAGATTCTTAACGTGTCTAGGGTTATCAATTCTCTTATAAAAGATACATTTTCCTTATTTATGGTTTCAAATCCTGAATCTCAAAAGAAAGGTTCATAGATAAATGTTGCATTTAGGTAAAGCCTTATAAAATAAGGGCCTTGTTACCCTTGTAAAATCATGGCTCAGACCTGCTACTTAGGCTAAGCAGAACAGGGTTATGGGAAAGTGACTTGGCTGTATTAGAGATAGAAAAACAAGTGATATAACCATTGCATGTTCACATTGTGGTGTATGGTGGTTGGTTGGATTATGTTTGTTATGATTTAAAACTCTGTAGCTGATAAAGGCCTAACTGCTTTAAAAGGCCTGATTTTTGCAATAAAGAGGCTTTCCTTTGCACCTGCCTGGGGACTCTGCATGGCTTTGCTTTGTACAAATAAAGGCAATCATTTGATTGGAAGTAACTTTTAAAGGTCATCGAATCCAACATCCCAGCAATTAGCAGGGACAACTTCAACCAGATCAGTTTGCAGCTTGCCCCATGTTTTCTTGTCTTTAGCATTTGTTTGGTTAAATCATAGAATGTGTAATGACAGAGTTGTTGAGGGTGGAAGTGGTCTCTGGAGAGCACCAGCAGAAGTTTGGTATAAGATTCCAGTTAAGGAAGATATATTCCCATCTTTCCATAACTATGAATTAAAATTGTGGAATATCTAACCTATAGGAAAAATTGATTGGAGGATTTAATATTGATTAGATCCTCCTAAGTACATACATTTTCCAGGCTACAGAGATACATTTCACTGCACATAGAATTTATGACTACCTTTTGCTGACACCAAAGACTTTGTAGTAGTCAAGAAGAGGAGGTCCTTTGGTGCTCTCAGGAAGAATCCAAGCTCTGCTATCTCATCAGTTTTAGGCATCCAATTGTGGTAACATACACTACAAGCTATAGGGCTTTCTGCTTGGGTCTTGCTTATTGACTCCCTGAAGATGATTCCATTTTGCTAAAGTAATTATTCAATCAGCAAGAGGAAATGAGCAAACATGATTCTGCAGCATGGAAGACATTATAGGACTAGCAAAATCTGGTTCCATTAAATGCACAAACATTTTCGACTAAGAAATAATGGACAGCATGAATGAAATCTAATCTCTTCCTTCAGAAAGTATAATATAAATTAATGCCACAAATTTCAATTAGTTATGCCAGATGTGCAATCTTTGAAACAAGGCAGCCTCTGCTTTTAAACTTTATAATATCAATAAGAATAGTACACCAGTATTTTGTTCATGTGCTTGAGTGTATGATTTTTCGTACACAAATGTCTCTGTAAATTTTTGGGTTGAAGCCACACACACTCGTCCATGGAAATGTTATGCTTTTACATTATTTTTTCTCCTAACTACCTATCACTTTATTTAATTTAAAAATATTACCTGTAACTTCAGACAAAGCAAGTTTTTTGGGACAATAAATTTCAGAATAACCCCACATAAGAGCTAGCACTGTCGTACTGTGAGTTGCAGCCTATAAATATGATATTTCAAGAGCTAGGAGAAGCTAGGCATATAACACTTTTAAAATTCTTGTTTTCATGGGTCTCTTGAACACCTTAGATCTAGATGTTAGAGCAAGTCAAACAAATGTGAATCATTGTAGTACTCTGGTTAAATTATTTCATTACCTCAAAATAGAAATTTGTTATTAAAATTCTATTAATGGAACAAATTTTAGATTCAGTCTGTTCTCCTCAATAATATCTCTTATTGCTTTACTTGCTTCATTGTCATCCTAATTAATAAAAAACAATTAAAAAAAAATCAAAGAGAATCTTACTTGACTCCATTTTTGAGGAATGCTACATAACTAACAAGAACGGTTTATTGTCTGACTTTCTCGACGGATTCATGACAACAACATCAAAAAAATCATAAGCATGGATTCCTCCTGAAAGTAGTCCCTGTGATTTTGACCCTAGAAGACTTTCCATAGTGTTGGAAACCTGTCATTACATACTATTTATATTTTTTGCAGCTTGTGATTCTGCAGTAAGCTCAAAGGGCAATATACTGCTACAGTCTTAACCAGTAAAACTGAGTCTGGTGGTGCTGGATTCTGTGTTATTTGAAGCTGAATATTTCAGCTGCTGTAAACTGATCTTCCGTGCATTTTTTTTTCCTCGTATGGAAATGCTTCAGTGACTTTCTTTTCTTCTTGAATTTCGGGCTCCTGCACATACATGGCACATTTTTTTTCTATTTCTTCAATATATATTTTCTCTCATATAGCACCAACAGCAAGGAACTTCACAAGTTATCCATGGTGTTTGAAAGATTTTTTTTTTCTTTTGTTCAGTTCCACAAAGGACAAAAAACAACACTGAGGGGTTTTTTTTCATTGTTTTGTGAAACAAAAGATGCCCATTAAAGTGAATTCTTCCAAAAGTATGAAGTCAGAATTATTTTTTCTAAAGAACTAAATATATATATATGTTTAATGTGACTGTGGTCTTCAAGAAGTTTATTGACAACCTTGGTTTATAATAAAAAATTACTCCATAAATGGTTCATAATAAAAAATTCTTCATGATTATGAAGAATTATTAGGAATTAAGACTCTGGTACATCAATGATGAACCAGGAATGACAATTTTGTATTGTTTTACCCCTATTGTGGTTTTAAATTCACCAGCTTGTTGTTGCATAAAAGCATACTGCTCCCGTATGTTCCTCTGCCAGGTCCTCTTTAAGCTCAAAATTTAATATACTTTAAAAAAAGAAAAAAAAAAGAAAAAAAATCGTCTTAGCTACAGAAGAGCTAAGCTGGCTGTTTTCACTGTAAATGTGCTATGCAGAAATTGTTGTTAGAGGTGGAAAGGTGCTTGGCCATTTATAGCCAGTCTGAAACACAGACCAGGATACCTGGAATCAGCCAGTCACAGTCTGCAGTTGTTAGAAGAGTCTGGAATAAGCATGGAGTGTGGCTGGGTATTTGGAATTGAAGGAAGAATAGCGCTATATGCATGAAATGGAGACTTCTGTTTGTAACTGTAGTTGTGATGCTCTAGGTTATGAGGACTCAATCTATGTGTGCTCTCAGTGCTCTTAGTCACCAGTTTCCTGGTGGGCCATCTCAGTAGCCTCTTTCCTGGCAACCATCTCAGTAGCCTCTGGCAAGCAGTGGGGGACAATCAGATCCAGAGGCACATGCTGTGCAGGCTGTGTGTCTGAGTCCAGTTTACAGAGGGATCCACATCATGCATATATCTATTTATTAATTTGATTTTACAGGTAGATACAGTTAGATGACTCATATATACATACATACACGCATACAAATGTATGCTTACGTAGATTTCCCTGCCAGTGTCAACTGATAAGGAAAGGACAAGAAGCTGCTTCATAAGTTCAGGCTGGACATTAAGAAAAGGTTCTTCACACCGAGGATGGTCAGAGCCAGGCTTCCCAGGGAAGTGATTATGGCATCAAGACTGTCAGAGCTTAAGGAACATCTGAACAACACAGTCATGTGGTTTAATTTTACAAAGTCTTGTGAAGAGCAGGGTGTTCGACTTGGTCTTTATTGGTCTCTTCCACTTAAAATATTCTATAATTCTATGATATATATAATATTTATATGTATATGAAACAGTTTCCCACTAGAAGATCATCAATCCTGATCAGCTGTGGAGAGAAACAAAATGAGACCATTGGTGCTTTTTGCTCTTGTCTGACTACGGAGTGCAACACTCTGTCTCTCTTGATTTGTGTGGCCAACAGCATGTACATATGTGTACTGTTTTACATACATTGTATGGATTTTTTCTGTGTCTACTAGGCACACATGCTCATTCTTGCTCCTCATTGGACTTGGGGGCATGGAAATGCAGGGGCCTTATCGACAATGGGCTACTAGATGAGAACCAACAACGGAGGCCCATGAGCCAAGTGGATCATGAGAAAAGAGGAGAACACTTCAAGGAGACTCACCAGTTGCAGCTGAGGTTATATCTGAAACAGTCATTATCATCCAGAGAAAAACTGACCACCCTCTTTGAAAGGTTTCCTTCTAAACAAGAGAAATGTAAAAAGATGCTGGTAAATACTGCTCTTCCTGACTGTCCAGAGAGGTCACATGATGCAAATGTTGCACCATGGCATTTGCACAATTAGAAGAACTAACTCTTCTCTAATTTTTTATAATTTTTTACTAAGCTGAATTTGGTAGAGAGGATGAGGATGAAGTATTTTAAGAGAGAAATAAAATTCATGTTTTTTTCTTTTTGATTCCAAGTCAAAAGAAAGTCCTTTCTCTTCATTTGGACTAATATTTGCCATCTATATATGAATATATAACCCACAAAGTCCAAAAGAAAACTTGCTATGAAGTTTCTCTGAAAGAGTAACTAATGTTTGGCATTTTCTAGGTAACTTTCTGCTGTGTCAGACTACTTAGGGTGAATGTCATTACCAAGGTATGTTACTACTCATGCATTTCAAAACAAAATTGTCTCTGCTGCTTAAAAGAAAATGGTGTCTTTAACCTTTGTTCATATAAAACACATAATTTTTTGAGAAGCAAGTATTTCTTTATTTTTTTACACTAAAAACTCGTTCATGAAGCTGAAGGATCCAGATTATGTTGTCACCTCAATATTTCTACCAATTTAATACCCTCTTCTTTTGCAAAGCCTATAATAAATGCATTATTATAGCAGAATTGGTGCTGACATTTTCACTGGGTCTTGAAGCTGAATTCTCTGCATATTTGTTTAATGGACTTGGCTTTTTGTCTGCCTTTGTCTCTCTAGGAACTTAGATTTTTTTTCCCTAAAACTCTTTTCAGAGAGATCTCTTTATGAAGTAGAAGTACAAACCTCTCCCCTGTAAGAAACCAATAAACCCACAGAAATACAGTTGGCAGAACACAAAGAAATAGTTACATAAAATAAACTAACAAAAATAAAAAGATTATGTCATTTGAAATGAAATTTCCTTTTGTATAAATCCTCACTGAAGGACGTAAAAAGTTTTTTTATGCATTTTCTGTTTCAAGAGAAGCCAAGGATCAAATTTTACTATCATTCCACATTTAGTTTTAAAAATTAAGTTCTTACCAACATAATTATAAATTTTTTGGAAGCACTTCAGTCGTTCAGTGTCACAGTCAGCACACGTGAAGGACAGGATGCCATCCAGAGGGACCTGGACAAGCTGGAGATGTGGCTGCATGGGAATCTTGTGAGGTTTAACAAGACCAAGGACAAGGTGCTGCACCTGGGTCACAGCAGTCTCTGGTATCAACACAGGCTGGGGGATGGACAGATCAAGAGCAGCCCTGCTGAGGACTTGGGCGTGATCCAGCCATGTGCACTCAGAGCCCAGAGAGCCAAACGTGTCCTGGGCTGCATCCAGAGCAGCGTGGGCAGCAGGGGAGGGAGGGGATTCTGCCCCTCTGCTCTGCTCTGTTAGACCCCACCTGCAGTGCTGCATCCAACTCTGGGATCCCAACTGTAGGAAGGACATGGACCTGCTGGAGCAAGTCTAGAGGAGGATCACCAAGTTGATTTGAAGGCTGGAGTACCTCTCCTATAAGGAAAGGCTGGGAGAATTTTGCTTGTTCAGCCTGGAAAAGAGAAGACTTCTGTGTGATTTGTTTGTGGCCTTCCAGTACCTGAAGGGAGCCTAGAAGAAAGATGGAGAGTGAATATTTACAATGGTATGTAGTGACATGACAAGCGGGGAAGGTTTTAACTGAGACAGAAAGAGTAGTTTTGATTAGGAAAAAATTCTTTACTGTGAGGGTGGTGAGGCACTGGAACAGATTGCCCAGAGAAGTTGCAGTTGCCCCATCCTTGGCAGTGTTTGAGGACAGGGTAGATGGAGCCTTGAGCAACCTAATCTAGTAAAAGGTGCCCCTGTCCATGGTGGGGGTGTTGGAACTGAATTACCTTTAGGATCCTTTCCAAATCAAATCATTCTATGATTCTATGATTCTAAGTTTCATTGTCAGTTACACATTCCATCGTGAAAACTATGACATGACCTTATGGGAGGCATGCTCTAAATAATTAATATCCTGTATTAAAACTCTTGCATTATAAAATAGAACATAAGGGGAAAAAAATACCACAACAAAATCAGTGAAAAAACTACAAAAATAGACAAAAAAGTCTAAACACTTCTACTTTGCTTGACTAAGCTTTTATCTAGAGTGTTTTAATCTTGTACCAAGAGCCTATCTATGCATTTTGTGGGTTTTTCTCAATATAAGAACATCTACTTTATATCCAAACATAAACCTACTGAAGTTCTGAAGCTTTTTCTTCACTGTAGTTGAACAGATGTGCAGATGCACAAATGTCTCTTTTTTGGCAAAAATATATAACGGGTGGGGAGAGAGGGAAGAGTGAGGGAGACAGAAATTTTTCCATTACTTTGAATATCACATTATAAATTTACTGTATTTTAAAAAGACTGCAGGGTAAATACAAATTCTCTAGTCTCGCATTAAAAGAAGCTTGCTTGATTTTTATTGGATCTCTTTTCTTGCTATGGAAGTCACCAAAATTGAAGATTTGATTTAATTTATATAGTCAATTAAATTCTGACATTTTGTATGAATCTTCAAAATACCTGTAAGGTCTCAGATAAGAGTTGTACATTTGGAAAGTCTACTACATTTCCTCCTCCACAGCCAATTGTGTTCAAATGACTAGAAACATTTGTTTAACTTCCTTCTCATGAAGGTTGATCTCTTCCCATGTTTAATCTGTAGCATCATGAATACTGTAGTATGACAACTTGTTTACTATAAATGTTGAATACAGATTGTATCAATAATCTTGTTATAAAGAGTGATATAAGGGCTAAAATTATTTCATTTCATGAGTTCTCATTGAGGTCTATTAAATTCCACTGCACGCATTAAGGAAAATAATTCACCAGTATAAACTTTTATAAGGTTGCCACTTAATTTTTTTTTCCCAGAAATATCTGTAGTAAGTCTTAGCTATTTTTATACAGGCTCTAGGCCTGTATATTAAAGTGTGGTAGTTGATACATACAGCCATGACTTAGAAAATGCTCAGACATCAGTGGAAGACACAACAGGACTGATGATGAAATCTTTATGGAAGTATGTAATAATCCCTGGCAAAGAAAAAAATGGTTTAAATTTGGGCAATACAAGGTAGCTGCAAGTGCTGATAACTGTAAGAAAAGTCCCTCAATTTTTTACTCATCTTGGTCATTTATTTGCTGTGTGACCTTAGACAATTGTATTTTCCTCAGTATATTTTGGAATATATATTTTGTGTGTTTTTCACATCTTTAGGGCAGGGATCATTTAAGAAAGCAAGTCACTCTCTTCAGCTCTATTAATATCAGAGGGGCTCTGGAGCCACTCAAAGGTGTTTTTTTTGTTTGTTTGGGATTTTTTTTTTTTTTGGTTTGTTTGAGGGTTTTTTTGTTTTAAGAACTTAATAGAAAAAAATGATACTTAGCTCTTTATTTGCTATAAGTGGTTGCTATCATAGAATTAACACTGCACTTACTATTTAATTAAAAAAAAAAGTGGGGTATGAGGAAGGCTTTTTGCAGCTTCCATAGCTAGTTAAAATTAAGGATGTCACTACTGTGATCTAGTTTTCAATCTACAGTAAATACTTTCAAGCAATGATTATTGCTTTACATAAGGATATACAATAAAATCCTAAGACTGCAATCCAGAAAATAAATTCATTTGTTTAAGAGTCATGGAAATATTTGGGCATTGAAATGTAAGTGTACAATTCAGCCAAAGTGAATTAGTGTCTGATTAGTATATTTGGTATTTAGACCAAAATCTGTGAATATGGTGGGAAAAGAAAGATATTGTTTTTAAAGAAACAGTTTTTCTGAGAAGTATTTCCTTAAAATCAGCTATGTAGATGTCCTAGCGAACAGAAAAGGCAAACCAAACCAAAACACTGTTTTCACTTTCATTTCTTCATTTGGCTTTGTGAAAGAGAAAATTAATATTACATATGAGTAAGAACTAATTAAATTAAGCAACTGTGACATTTGTGATAATGATACCAATTAACCAAAAGCAAAAAGGATATGTTCACTGAAATTCAGAGCTAACGTCTGAAATATCATTAATAAGAGACTTCTCAGTAGTGTCCTTTATTTAGAGCTGTAGTGTTTACGCAGAAGTGAGCATTTCAAGGGTAAATTTAGCACAGGACAGGAGGAAGTTTACTGAGAGCTGTTCCTATTAGTAGGACAATTCTGATCTGGCATTCATCATCACTGCTAAGGTCTACCTTCACCTAACTTTATCTGCTCTTTCAACAGTAGGAAGTCCTGACTGAGTACAAGTTTGTGCACACTTGTACACAGACACTGCTTATTGCCACTTAAACACAAAAAACCACTTTTATAGTGAATCACTATCAAATCACACATTCCCATCACTGAATTGAATTGGAATCTATACTGAAATCACAACATACAGTGGATTATGAATGAACTGCAAACCACTTCTCATAATGGTATGGACCATCAGTAATTTGCAGACCAATTAGACTGTAATAACCCAGTGAGAACTGCCTTGTTTTGCTTTATATGAAGGCAAAACAAAAATAAAGTCTGCAGACCTATTTTCCCAAATGGCAAAGTGCAAAAAACAAGTAGGAATAAAATAACTAGACCCATAAATTGTTTTTGAAGAATGAAGATTTAGAATATATTTTTCAGTATTTAAGTTCCTCTATTATAATCTTTCTCATAATTTAAATTTCAAGTCAGGTAGAAGTTGCAGAAGATGAATATTTATTCAAAGATTCATATAAGCATTTAGACAGCCCTGAATATGTAGGCACCTGTTTGAGTAACTGATATAAATATGCATGTCTAAGAGACCATAATGTCCCATTTGAAGCCATAGTAATATACTGTACTGTACAAATAGCAAGCATGCTAAAGGAAGCACTATACAGAAATATCCAATTACATGTGGGTTTTTTAAAGACATATCTGAAGACCTGTAAATAAAAAGTGAATATTTACATAGATGTGATTTTAAAATGTGAGTATATCAAAATGTTTGCTTGCAATACTTACTGTGGTCATGTCAATGAAGATTGATCTTTTCCCATGTGATAGCCAAAATCAGAATTAGGACTTGACTGGGACTTCACAAGTGAAATTTCGGTAACTATTGAAAACTCCTTTAGGTGTTAATGAAGATCAACATTGTCAGTTGCTGCAGTCTGTTGCACTTTGAATTGTAGCAATCTGATCACGTTTCTGACTGAAATGACTTTGAATAATGTTGTTCAGAGCACTTATTTTATTAAGGTATTGTGTTTTTTGTCAATAAAGAAAAGATGGATATGTAATTTATTAGACTTACTGAAGCAGTATCCAAATGAAAGCTGCTATCAAATTTGCATACAAAAAATGCTACATCTCTTTAAAATATATATTTCCTTAATATATATCTATTTAATTTTTTTTAATATATAAACTTGACCCAAAGCTCCAAGATAGTTTTCAATTTGGAGATTTTTTTCCTATTTTCCATTATACTTTCACTCCAATTCTACTAAAGGCAGATAATACAATTAACAGTTTTAATAAGATGATCCCCAGAGTGAACATAAGAATACATATAATTGAGTATGAGAAAATAAACAGAATTGTAGCTTATGACATTAAATTGAATGATAACAAACATCTAGGCTGTAGTCTTCCACACAAAAAGAACATTTATTTTCTAAATCATCATGACAATATGAATAAGTGACCATTAATGAAAATGTAATTATATATTTCATGAAAAAATAAGGAAACAGACACGACTGAATGTGTATGTTAATTTCAATGTCTGGCTCAGACCTGGTAGAACTGTCTATCAAAAATCTCTTCTGGTCTCCGTGGAAATTTGCATACCTTTATTTAGGCTCATGTTAAAGTTGGTATTTTTATGCAAGATCCAGGGACTGCTATGAGACACATTCCAGGGTAAAAAAAAAAAGAAGAAAGAAAAGAGGAAAAAGTGGTGACTGTAAAAGTAACAGAAACATGTTCATAATAAAATCTAACAAAAGATGGATTTATTTTTCTGCTTCTGTTTTTAACTTGTGTGTAAACATAAACCTTCTTAAAAATGTTCATTGCCTAACCAGGAAATAAGAGATAATATTGATTGTCCACTGAATCATTAGAATGAAGAGTCAAAAAAAGTGCTTAGTTTCATATTAGACTGTGACCTTGATGCCATCAGTGAATGCTGAGGGACAGCTATAAGTCCCACGAGGAATCATTTTTCTGCTAAGCAGATTTCTTCTGAGCAAATCATGCTGATGCATCCACTGTGCAAGTTTGTGAGAAGCTTCATGGCATCACGAAAGGTGAAAGTCTCTCCATGTGCCCTCTGGATACCTTGTGTCCATAGAAGACAATGACATCTCAAAAGATCAGTGTAATTCATCTAATTTTTGTCCTTTCAAAGCCTTTCACCCAATCTTTTTGGGTTTGTGAAGCTTGTTTTATTATTAGAAGAGATTATAGAAATCAATGATTCCTACTACATGATAAGAATTAAGGATATGTTTTTAATGAAGAGCCTTATTGTTTGGAGGAGTAATTGTAATACTGATAATGTATTGTTTTAAGGAATGCTAATTCTGGTAGACATTTTAGATCAATTCCATTGCATTAAAAAAAAAATAAAAATAGTAATTATTACTCCTGGAACAGTGGCTTTTATTTTTCTAGTTGTATCTTGCCTTGGATGTTGCTGGACTGTTGCTTGAATAAAAAGATAACAATTAAATTCTTGGTTGGATACTCCACTTTCTTTAGATTTCCCATAGGGTCTTATGAATAGACCTAAAGAAGTGTAGTCTTGCTGGCATCAGCAATGAGAGACTCAAGCTGATGTCTCATGGATTTTTGTGGTTCTCCTTATTTGATAGGCTGGACTTCATGACACCAGGATGCATAACAACAAGACTTTCACACATGATTATTTCCACAACAGGTCTCAATTGTCTCGATACTCAGTATTAGAATGCTTTATTTTTAGGAGACTGTAAACTGCAGCACCACAGACAAAGACCATCATTCTCAGTAGAGTGTGGCAGAAACATTACGATACCCATTACTTCTATACAAGCACATAGCTACATTTTGTTTCCCAAACAATAAATGAAAATACTCCATGTGTACTATCCCTCCATTTTTTGCCAGCTAAACTTGTTTATGTTATGTTTTATGTTGTTTATGTTTATGTTAATGTGATGCAAATGCAGCTAGCGTGTAAAAAAACGACCATGTAATTTTGTTAGCAAAAAGCAAATTTTGCTTACTGTTGGTAGAATAAGGATAATAGATACAGGGATTGCTTATGCTGCAATTCAGACATTTAGTACTGTAAATATTTTAGTAGTGGAAAAGGACTCATGGAGTCCCTCTGTCTGGAGGCATTCAAAACCCACCTGGACAGGTTCCTGTGTAACCTGCTCTAGGTGACCCTGCCTTGGCAGGGGCATTGGACAAGATGATCTTCAGAGATCCCTTTCAAATCTGGTGGTTCTGTGATCCTGTGAAATAAACCTATATTTCAACTGAGAAAGGAAGACAAAGAAACCTTTATTCTGGTAGTGTAGTAAGTAATGCCTCAGTCAGGTGTGGAGTGGAGCTCTCCTCACTGCCATCACTGAATGGCTATTTCTCCTCTCCAGATCCCAAAGTTTCATTCCCAGGTGTCTTTTAAGCACTGATGAGTCTAGTAGGAGTGCTCACAAGAAGACACATGGTTGCTTAGGCATTCTCCAAATATTAAGTTACATATTCTTAAAGGTAAAAAACTAGATTTGGTAAATTTTGTGAATAATAGTTGTTCACTAGCCACTGAAATTCACTACCTGATGGTGCATTCAGACACTTATCTAAATCTTTTTCTACTAGAATTTCTGGTGCCTGTGTGGTTGTGCAAAGAAAAGGAGCTCTTTATAAACCTCCAGTCAGGATCTGGTTCCTGTTGGGATACTTTTCAAATCTTATAGCCTTTTCATGTCATTTTGACTGGTGGAAAATATTACTTGGAAAGCGTTTTTATTAAAAGCAGAAAGCCTACTTGTTTGTTTAAAAATCCATTTGATTCTTAGCTTACACATTGTTATGAGCTGCTCAGCAAGAAACATCACAGGAACTTTCATTACTGACCACTCTTATAAAGGCCATTTTTGCATATTATGCCAAATGGAATCTATGTCAGCTATAAAATCAAAGAAACATTTGGATTGGAATGCATCTCTAATAACAGTAATTATATTTAGCACTTACTTTGCAATTTTCATCTACGAAGCACTTACTAACAGCATTAGATACTTAATTCTCACAGAACCTCAGCAAGGTAAGCAGCTATTAAACATCCCTGTAAAAGGATGCATTATTGCCTGGAAAATGATCATTCACTGAATAGAATGGAAAAGAAAAGAAAAGAATAAGCTATTTCAGATAATCCAGAAGTTTTAAGAAGAAAAACTTTAATTCTAATAGTTTTAGGGGCAAGATAAAGTCCAGGCAAATAGTTCTGCTCCTTAAAACACACAAAAAGATTACCTTAATCAACAACTTACCATATCATAGTCCTATGAAATATTGTCACAATGCAAAAAGTTTATTTTTCAACGTACAATTTTGATTAAATTGTCTGCACACAATCCTGTGTCATATGTTCTGGGATGACCCTGCTTGAGCAGGGAAGTTGTACCAGATAGGCCACAGCAGGTTTTTTCCAACCTTATTCATTCTGTGATTCTGTAAACATGGAAGTCAAACGGCAAACTGTATCTTCAGAAGGTGTTTTGCCAAATCGCTGTTTTTATAAGTAGAAGGAGCATGAGAAAATATCCTTTAATCTCTCTCCCTACCTTATAGTCTTTTAGTTTCTGCAACTTCTCCAGGATTTCACTGTTACCTCAGGGAGGCTTATCTCCTGAAGAGTACTATCCAAGATACACTCCTCTGCTTCTTACACTCTTGGCACTTAGGAGATTGTAAACCAAAGGAGATAAAATCTGCCTGGATATTTATTAAAGTATTCAATTTTTTGCATTGTATCTGTTTTATACAACTGCATTGGCGCTGCCTGTCATTTATGTAACGGCAAGAGAACAACTTGTGAATAATATTGAATGATTTAAACAGGTGTTATTTCCATTAACAGTCCATAGAGATTGGGGGTGGGAAATAAATAAAAGGCTATGAACTTATTTCTAAGATAAACTAATAATAATAATAGTAATAATATAATAATAATAATAATAACAATAACAATAGTCACCTTTAACAACTAACTAGGACAGTTTAAAAATAATATCTCTTAAAATAATTAAAATACACAAAAATTCTTAGTTGATAGACCTATTTTTTTTCAGGATTTTTTTGTATTGAAAAGTGTTGATCCATTAGCACTGAAACTTTACATCAATGAATTTTTACAACATATTTTTTCTAGGGCTTTACGGTAGGAGCATCTTGAAAGCATTGCAATTCCAAACTGCAATTATATTTTTTAATATAATCAGCCCTATGAAGACAATATAATGTAAATATTTTATAATTCCTTCTGCCTCTACCTTTTCCTGCCATAATCTGGGTACCAGTTCCTCTTTGTACATTCTATGATCTCCCATATACTGCTCTGCTCTCTGCATGCCTGTCTTTCCTCACATTTTTCTGTGCATTGCTCTTCATCTTGCTCTTCACTTATTTTCAGCTTACATGTGCTCTTCTTATTTTTTTTGCTCACTGTACCCCTTAAAGTTTCTGTTTCAGTCCCAGTTGCACGTCATTTATTTGCTTCCTCAAGTCTGCCATAGGCAGATATTCTTTAACACTTCAAAGTTTTCATTCTGCTTCCACTAATTTTCTTTTCCTTTCACTTCACATATCAACATGTTTGACTCCTGATCCCCTGATGTGACTTTCTGTCCCACACCATAAAAATTAAAATCTAATTTTGTTCAGTTTATATATACACCTTTCTGCTGATGCATCAAAACTTCCGGTGTTGTACTCGAGGAAGGTTAAAGGAGAATTTTCTGAACAAAATCTATCAAATAGTTAGACTACATTTCTAATCTATATTTACTATGGCTACTGTTTACTATTACTTTTTCGCACAATTGATCATGATTTGTTCTAATCACACAATAATGCACAAATAATCGTTATGTCAAATAGTGAGTGGAAGTATACATCAATGCTCTTTCCATAAAAATTTGGAAAGTTGTTCTTCTCAGAAAGACAAGAATTCTTTAAGATCTATGAATTAAGTCAACATATAGAGCATGTTTTTCTGCAACCATTGTGACACAACTGATTTTGAGGAAGTATATTCTATTCCCAACAGACATAAGAGAATCAAATAATGCAAGATAAAAATAATATATGAAATAAATTGTGCCTATACTGGTGCAAAAAGCAGATGATGAATACAATTTAAATTAGAGTGTTCAGTCACTAAGTCAGTAACAGTGATGGTGGGAGGGTGAAGGAATTAAGAGAGGCAAATGAGGGCAAGATTTTCTTTTTAATTAGATTTGGTGTGAGATAGAATATAGATAGGGTACAATTGCACCCTTCCACCAAATGTTCTAAATATTAAAGATTTTATAAATGAAGGCCAAGGGACACAAAATTTAGAACACACAAGTAAATTAAGATACAATATTAGAGCGGTTGCAAAGGCTGTATCTAATAAATAACAGAGCTGGACAAACTACTGAAAGTCAAAAATTTATTTAACAAATATTTTAATTTCTTTTCTGTTTGGGAATTTTAGGATATTAGAATTTCATTTGCATCAAAGTCAATGCTATAAAATACTGTCTGAAAATATTAAACTTTCAAAGTGACAAAGACAGCTAAATCTGGGTTTGCAATTTCTTGTCTACGATAATTTACCCTTAAATAAAGCAAGATTTCATTTACTCTGCAATTTAAAAATATCATCACTACTCATTTTTTTTCTTTTGAATATTTTGAATGAGTAATCTTTTGAATATTCTGAATGAGTAATCTAAACTCACTAAAATTAGTTCGTGTCCATAAAAAGCATTTTGTATTTGTCTATGATCTTATTGATATTTTCTTCCTCTATCAAGTTTTAAAGAACTACTTTTTCTTATTTAAGACCACATAATTTCCTTTTTAAATGCTTTTACGATGGAAAATCATAATCTCAACTCTTGTTGCCTTTTGGAATTTAGAAAGAGGCGCTTGTTTCCCATCTAATTTCTAATATTTTTTTACCTCTCTCTCTTAAACTATTAGCTCTACAGGATAAAAAAAGGACAAAACAGACATTTCTCTCCCTGCTCAAATAGGCACAAAGATTGTGCTTGCTTTACATGAAAACACCATCTCTGGAACTGAAAGGCTTTTAGATGTTCAGAAGTTTTCTTGTTCGATCAATATGTAGTTTTCAAGGGAAGTCATACTCAAGGAAATTTTTAAAGTAATTTAAATCAAATCTTTGAAAGATTTCAAACATCAGAACAAATTAAAACATAATTTGTGAGTGATATAGATGTTAATTTCTATGGATTGGTGTCAGAGATTCAATATATAAACACATAATTTATTATATACAAATATAATTAGCATTTCCATTATCAGAAATGAAGAAATATTTTTCTAAGGTAGTATAAATTAGAAGAGACTGAGCAAAATTCTGATAAATGTGGTTTAATCTTGTTTTCTTTTTACTTGCTTCAATCTATTTTCCATTTCTATTTCCTTATTCTGTTATAGGTCAGAAATATTCCTAGAATTTTTAAAAATATATTTATTGTTTTGGGATTTTTTCTTAGTTTCTGTTGTTGTTTTGTTTTGTTTGTATGTTTGTTTGGTTTTTTCTATTTTTTTTTTCTGTTGCTTGAGCATTATTCGAGAGATGTAGATCATCCTTTTACAAAAGTTGCCTTTACCAACACTGTTAATAGGATCTCAGCAAACTTTTTTAATCACGTGTTCAGTGGTGTGTCTTGGTATTAACTTTAAAATAACATTCCTCTGTTACTTTCATAAATGTAAATTTCAAATTTTAACTCTTTTAGTGTCAGGCAGTTGAAGTGATCTAGGTCACTATCTTTCTGTATCATATTTTCAATGTTTCTGGATATATTTGTAGGAAATGAGAATAAAGGATTACTTTTGGTCAGTCTTCCTTTCTAGATTCTTGCTTCTTGTTTCTTTGCTTCCCTTGCAAATGCTGAAAATTTCAACACCTGGTCTTCTGATCTCAGGAGTCTCCTAGACACTATGACTCAAACATTCATTTTGACACCAGATTCTATGTCCAAAAAATTTTTTTTTCTTCTGGGGAGAATGGTAGCAACATCTTATTTTTGTTTTGAGTCTTTGCTTCTTCCTTTGGGAACTGCAATCCGCTTCTCAGGATTAGCTGGACATTTTCACTCCAGCTCCCTGCTACGGGAATTAATGCCTCAGAACACTGTCAATGCCCAGTAGAATGTGTGACTTCATCTCCTACTGCAAAACTTTTTCAGTTGTTGTTCTTAAGTTCATGCATTCTTGCATGAGAGTTGTGCTCTATGCTAAATAAGAAAAGTTTTGAAAGACATGGACTTAATACTGTATAGAGCTTTCAGTGGTAAATTTTAGTCGTTCATTTCACCTAACATTTACGTGTTACACATCTGAGTCTGAGCAGTTCACCTCAGGCTTCATTTATGGCTGTTGGAGATAAATATGCACTTCCAGAGGGTGACTGCTTTGATCTAATTTGCTTGCCTTTCATAGGGTGAGATTAATCTCTCTCTGGAGATGCCTGCTTCTTTTCATTGACGATGATACAGGCCCAAGATGACTAGCACAGCACTAACTGTTGAATTTTAAAGCACTGATGTTCAGGCAAACCAGTCCTCCCTGACATTTCTTTTATGACTCTCTGCACTTTGATATAATAACTAGTCCTTACAATTCAGTAAGAGTAGGGGATGTTAAATGTCTTTGAAGTCTAACTCTTTTGATTGCTGTAGATTTGCCATTTTTAGAAATAAATAAAATTTTTAAAAGGTGCAGAAATATAGTTGCGATCATGGAAACATGGTAGAATGACTTGCACAACTGGAGTGCCACAATGGATGCCTAAAAAATTTTCAGAAGTGACAGGCAAGGAAGGAGAGGTGGTGGGGTGATTGTGTATGTTATGGAGTGTTTTGATAGATGGTGGTGATGATGGGGTTGACTCTTTGTGGGTAAGAATCAGGGGAAAGGCTGACAAGGAAGATATCCTGGTAGGAGTCTGCTATAGACCACCAACCCAGATGAAAAGGCAGATGAAATATTTTGTAACATGTAAAATAAAATGAAGTCTCTCAAAGTCTAGCACTTGCTCGCATGGGGGGCTTCAACTAATCAGATTCCTGCTGGAAAAGCAATACAATGGAAAGAGTCCAGGAGGTTCTTGCAGTGTGTGGAAGGTTACTTCCCGAGACAGCTGGTGAGGAAGATAACTATGGAAGGTGTCCAACTGGACTGGTTGTTTGTGAACAAAAGTTGTTCCAGGGAGATATAGATTGGATATTAGGAAACATTTCTTCCCTGGGAGAGCTATCAAGCATTGACACAGGCTGTCCAGTGAAGTGTCTGAGTCACCAGACCTGGAGATATTTAAAATATATGCAGGTGTCATGTTTAGGGACATGGTTTGGTGGTGCACTTGACAGTTTTATGGTTTGATGGACTCAATGACCTTAAAGCTATTTTCCAACCAGAATACGGGATTCTTTATTAACTTTTCTATCCTTGCTGTGCTTTACAAACTGTCTTTTTAAAAAATAAAATGAAAAATCTCACACGCACTGCCACATATTCACAGAAGAGATACTTTCCCTACTCCAAATAGTGGCTTGAGAACCTTTCAGAGGACTGATAGTGCTTCTAAGCTTTTATTGAATTACTTTCTTTAATATTTCATTATTTTTAAAAAAATTTGTTTGTTCTTTTATTTATTTTAGTTGATAAGATTTCTTGAGCATGACATCCCTTAAATATAAGGTTGTTTTTCTTGTCTAGTTAGCCATCCAATATGTACTGTCTTAGAGAGCAAATATTGCCTTTAGGCAATTAACATTTCCAACTTGCAAACAGTTTTGAGATCATGAAAGGAAAGATGTTCTCTAATTATTATTATTAAAAAAAAATCCATATTTAATTATTTGCATATAGTTTCTACCTTTAAGGATAATTCTTAGGAAAAGCATAAATATTTCAAAAGCTTTCTTAAGCTAAAGAATAGTATTAATGTGGCACTTCATACACTGTGTTGCAAACAGTTGTGGAAGAGAGGACTTGAAAAAACAATAATTTAAGCCATGAGTTTTTTTCAATTAATAGCAATTTTACCTGGAAAATTAGCAGAAGAAAACTGAAGCAGGAAAAGGTTATTTCAAAATCTCCAGTATTATACTGGAAAGTTGTGTTTATTGCTATATGGGAATTTTATTATTAAATTTGACACAAAACTATTGAGGAGCTGCAGTTTCTTCTAATAAATATATAACAGCAGAGCCGTTGTGGAGTTCAATGAATTACATCTTCCTATATCATACATCTAGGTGGGATTGCAATGAAGGAGAAGAAAAATCCCTCTCCATTGTCAGGGTAATTAGTTCTATAAATTCCTTTATGTCTTCAGTGAAGAAATGGGGTAATTACATTGTGAAATTTCATTTTCCTAAGGGGACGCATTAATTTATGGGCACATGTAATACTTGTTCCAGCACAAGGTTTCCACATTCTGTACATGTACTTCATTATGTAGAAAAGAAATATTTAAAGCACACAAGATTCTATGTATAGTACAAAGTGTGGTTTTTGGTTTCTTTTTTTTTTAAATTTAGGCAATCTATTTTTAGTATATCTCTTTGATTCCAACCTTCATTAAGTATACTCTAAGGCTTAAAACAGAAAAATAAGTTATTTTGTTTTTATTCCTTGAGAGAAGAAAATATTCGGTTTCTACAGAGATATTAAAGTTCATAAAATATCATTAAAAGCAGTAAGTGTGGTGGCAATTTAATTATTACAAAACACTGTGTGTAGGATCAGGGCCCATGTTTTATTAAATTTTATTTCATGGGAAATATACTGTGGTAATTACTAATACAGCTTTATCTATCATTCTATTATTCAAAGAGTAATATCACCTCTGTTAAAGGTTAATAACAATATTATTACTTAATTCACTAGAGTTTATTGAATAATTTGAGCACTCTGGAGTAGATACTAATCAATCTGAACAGACTGTTTCTTTATGTCTTCTTCATGTTCAAAATCTTGAATGGGAAAAAAAAGGAAATACATGACAAATAAAGCTTTTGATGTCATCAAAATTGTACCCGTGCAACTCAAAAAAATCATTATTAGTCTAGATCAGATTATTAGAGAGAAAAAAAATAATTGAAATTTAGTTAAAATGATTGTGCACATTCTTTACATTCTACTCCTTTTTTCTGGTTTCAGGTTCTCTTCCTGCTACTTGGTGTTTTTATAGTGGGAGCAGTGGTGGGGATGCTTTGGTGAGTCATCAGTAGCTGGAATCCTTTGCTGTGAGTAATGTGATGTTCCTGTTAATGGCTTCTTCCTCACTCTAGGTTCCACTTGTTGTCTTTTTTATGTATTTATTTTTACACTTTTACACTTTTTCTGTTTCTCCAAGAACTTAACGGTTTCATCTTGTATCAAAATTATTATAGATTACTATATATGTTGCCCTTTACATATGTCATATAATAAATATACATATTTATTTTCTTTTTGTTGGCAAAATCAGTTTTACTCCAGGTTTGTGTTTCTTTGAATCACTAAGTTTTTCATAGTTGTGAAGTCTCCAATGCACCCTGTGCCTTATCCCTTAAAGTCCCATTCTGTACTTCTCTCTGATATATTCCCAGCTCCTACCTCTCAAGGATAGTATTGTACCAGATCTCTATTCCTCTGCTCTACATCATTATGTTAGAGTCATAAGTCTCTGATTCTACATAGAAGAACTAATAACTCCTATATACATAATTTTTTGTTTTACCTTACAAAGAAAACAAAGGTAAAATAAATTAGACATAGATATCTGGTCTGTAAGAGAAATTGTTGTTACAGATAACCCAAGTGAAACAAAGCTGCAGGCAGGTCAAGACAACTTCAGACAGAGAAGACCTGAAAAGTCTCAGCCCTGAATCCAAGCAAACTCAGTACAGAGTTTATGGCCTATAACTAGCAAAGGCAATATGATATTAAAGGGCTGCAGAGTTACACCATTAAGGTTAGCAAATAACTCTGCCTGCAGTACTGACTTTCCCTGGGAAGAAATTAGTGTGGCTTTATGCCTCTGTGCACAGTGAACCCAAGTCTGTTCCATATAGAATTCCCTGTGCATGTGTGATAAGGCCGATCCATCAGATTTGTTGCACAGTGGCAGCTGGCTGCTATGTTCAACCCAGACACACAGGCCTTAAAAGTTATGTTGCTTTCAGTGGTCTTTGGGGCAGTGAGTGGTCAGGCTCTGACCAGTAGTGGTCTTCCCTTGCAGCAGACTCAAAATGCTGTTTAGACTCTGCTCTTACTGAGTTTTCAAAACTCTGATGGTTTTCAAAAGAGTCTGAATACTGCACAAGCAGCAGTGGTAAGAATGAGTAGGACAATTCCCTCATCATTACATGCACACAAGTAAAACAGATGGGCAGTAGACCCAGGGACTTTTTCAAGAGTCATCAGAATATTAGATTTTTCATCCTGTAAAGGAGTCAGTGATGCACACATTTCTGGCTGTGTTCCTGCTTCCTAGCCCTTATCCATATAGCTCTGTTCCCACACTGCATTGCTCAGGGGAAGACACCGCAGCAGTGTACCTTCTTAGACAGTTTATTTCATAATGGTTAAGAGACTTATAAGGGCAGCACCATCTGCTTTTGAAGCAACATATGTTATTACAATATATTATAATGCAAATGGCTTTAGCACTTTGTTCAGGTAAGTAGGCAAAATTCACAATTTATCTTGGAAGGAAAATATGATCTTCTCTCAGGAGCTGTCTGTTGTAGTCACTGTTGGCCAGCACTACATTGCTGGACATATTAAATAGATACAATTGATTCCAGAAAAGCCTCTTACTGAGAGCTAACTTGTGTGTAGATGTAGAGTACACTGAATAACATGGCATGGGTATAGCCTACAGGCTTCTGTGTGCATCAGCACTCCATAGCCACTGTATAACCAACATACTGATTATGTCCTCTAAGGCCAATGATTTGGAAGCAAACATTCAGGTGCTCATATATCTTGTCTCCTCCAGGACAGAACTGATAGGATAAATTATGTCTTTATGTCTCCCTTTGAAATATCTTGAGATAATATCTAATGTTATGCACACTTATAACTATCCTGCTAAGTCTTTTGCTGTTACACAGAGAAGAACCAAGGGTCAAGGTGAGTCACTTCCAAAATATTGCCATGTTGAAGTGGGAAATTGATATTAAACTTCTCCACAAGGACATAAGATGTAGATGCAGAGTTTGCATGTTTAATATTTTCATCAAATGTGATTGTTAGAGTATGGTCAGCAGAAGAGCAAATCACAATAAAACAGTTGAACTGAATCAAGAATTGGTGAAAGGATATTGTTGTGTAAGACACCATATATAAAATGTAAGCAGTACTGTTGCCTGTACTTGCAAAAATAGTAAGTTAGTACATTTTATCATGAGATACCTGATTGAGTGGATATATCAAGTTTTTATAACAGTATATCTGTCTGGACCTCTCAGAGAGCCAAATGATCCCCCTGCTTAACTTCCATATGTTGCACAGGTCTTAACAGGAGCAGAGCCTTATACAGAACAGTTAATCACCTCCAGAGTCTCTACAATTTGTGACTATTTATGAGTAATCCAGCAATTAGTAGTATACCCATTAACTATCTTGAAGAATTGAAAGTCTGAAGAAATTGCACCAGAATCCAAGGATATCATTATGGGGATTCTCATTTCTAGTTAGAATATACTTTTATTTTTATTCCTAGATGTCTTCATCGTCTGAATTTTCATCCATCAGTGAATAATCAGAATGATAATCAATTGATCAGGGAAATAATTTTGCTTCTCCCATTTCAGAAATAATATCTAATGTGCTATTAACTCTCTAATGATAAAATTGTTTGCCTTTAACATTCTGCATATATGAAATGTAGCATGCATCTACCAAAAAAAACAAAAAATTGGAATTTTTTTGGAATCAGTCCCATAAATGTAATGGCCAAGATTTTCAGAATCTCATTTTTGGCCCTTATTTACTCAAATTTGTTGTAATCAACAAAAATAGCTCTGCTTATCTCATTTCTGTTGTAGAAGTATTCTTTGAGAAATAATTCAAATGTCAGCTGCAACAACGTGACTCAGAAGCGTGGGAGGCATCATCTCAGAAGTGGCCTGTAGCTGTGAATCCTCCTCCTGTAATAGAATAACTTTAGACATTACTATCATCCACCTTAAGTCCAGAACTCTTTGATGTGGCTTGGGAGCACAATGTTATAGGTAGTTTTATTTTTCATTTGTTTGGGTTTTTTTCATGGTGAAGGGAAACCTACAGTGGCAAAAAAGAGAAAACAAGGTCTACAATTATGTTCAAGCTAAGAAGATTGTTAGATTTTTCAAAAAGTTCAAAATAAATATAATTTCAGTATGCCCCACTCAAGCATCATCTTGAGGAAAATGCTACATATGCGTACCTTTTTCCACCTTTGCATCATTTCTCATTTGATCTTCATTTCTCCTTTGACAAATGGAAGGCAGAATAATTCTGTAGGTTTCTCCAAACAATGTCTCTGTTAAAAGATTAGAAATGGATTCTACAGTAAAATTCATTCATATTTCATAATCATTTTAGTTTCAGCACTGAGAATATTAGAAGCTGAAACTGCTTCCAGGAAAGTCCTGATTAGATGTGATAGTCAAAATAGTCTTACTGGCTAGTGGGAGTAGCTCTCCTAAACTTCTGCTAGTATTGTTTAGGAACTGTGAGCCAGATAGGCTGTGAGATGTAAGTAGTAAAGATTCATTATTAATGAAATTATCATGAATAATGAGGACTCTGACCCTAGTTCACTAATTTCAACCATTGTCCTGAAAAATGTTGAAATTGCTGATTTCCCAACTCATCTTGGGCATCTGGGTTATGGCTGGGTTATCAATTACCACTGTCCATACATTTACTATTATTAAACAGAATATACATTGCAGAGATAGAAAATGTGAATATGAATATAGTTTGGGGGTTTGCATTGTTTTTAGGGTTACTCCCAAACTCCCAAATCTACTTGCAGAAGCAATTATATATATAATATTTGTATACAAAGCTATCCATACTTTCAGCTGATTAGCTTATTTTGTATGCTGTATCAGATTGGTCAAAATTACTTTACAGGTGCTCTAAACAAATTGCTGAATGTCATTTTGGATCTGCTGGATTTGCTGCTGGCAGTGATCTTTTCCATGGCTCCAGAAGCATTTGAGTTCTGTAACTTTCCAATTCCTAACACAAGAATTACAGTTAATCAAGAGTCTGATGCTGTTAATACTGGCTCTGGGAAAAGGGCACAGAAGAGGAAATGTTTTTTTCAGGTACTGGGTCACCAGTTTGAAATCTATCTTGTAATTCCTTCAAGTACTGGCTGCTCCCAGTTCCTATAGCTAATGGGAAGACGTGCACTATATCTTTCAGTACTCCTAAGACACTCAATCCCATGACAATTTTTGATTTAATGATCTAGCTATAGCAATCTACATTTTGTTCATTGGCAATCTCCAGAGCCGTACACTTATTGTGAAGTAGGTGTAGCAGCTGGAATGACCTTCTTGATATGTATAAAATTCTAATCCGCTTTAAGTGGCTAAGAACAGTCTCACCTTTACAACTTCATGGGCTGGCTAGCATAGCTGGTCAGTCTCAATGATCTGTGTTACTAAGATATATGACAAGGTAAAAAAAAAACCAAACAGTAAACATTGCTAGGTCATATACCTTAACACTGTGCTTCCTCACAGAGCTCACATACTGGAGGTCAGGAATGAAAACTAGAGAAGGCTAAATATAAATATGTTAAAGCATAAATAATTTATGCTACCATAGCAAGAACATAATTAAGGTGACATTATGTTTCTTCCAGCCAGGAGGCATCATTGTGAAAAGATAAACAGAAAGTCAGGTGAATTTACCCATGGACAAAACTAACATGAACACTCATAAATATTTGCAAAAGGGTTCCCAAGATTGCTTATTGTGCTGTTATGCTGAAAGTCATATAAGGAAATTGCTAACAATACTGCAACAAAAAGATTTCATGAGGTTTACAGATTAGAGATTTACTTGTCAATAGATATGATCATTTTACATTTTGCTTTGATTCTTTCTACAAAGTCTTTTGTTCATGTTGTGTGTTTGTTGAGGTCTCTCATTAAAAATATTGTGTTTGAAATTGTTATTGAGTCTAAATTTACTGTAATGAAGTGCCTATCTTGTACTCAATTTTGAAAAATAGTTTAGTGAGTGGAAATAAGTGGATTTTTATAATACCCTCTCTCACAACAATATTGCTCTTAAAACCAAATAGTTATTCTTAGAATTGATACTATAGATGTAATGTTTCATAAAGTTCTGAGAAAGGTGAAACTCAATAACCAAAAGCAAATCTAGAAGTCAATATGACTCCTCCTGATTATGTTGCTCATGAAGCTCTTAGTAAAGGAATGAAGGTCAAGCTGGAATAAAATAAAAAAGATTGACTATACAAGCAAGGTGTTTTTGTTTTTGCTTTTGTTTTTTGTTTGTTTTTTTGTTGTTGTTTGTTTGCTTGTTTGTGTTTTCGATTTTTGTTTTTTGTTTTTTTCCTGTATTAGGCACTACTTTTTCTAAGAAAGAATTTGCTCCTTCTTGGTGGAAATAAATGATTTATGACGAGTGTGGTGAGGCACTTCAGAGCACAGAGCTAGACCCAGCACTCCCATTACATTTTAGCAGTACAGAACTTAGGGGAAGAAGTTGGTTAGACAACAGAGATAATAATGCCAAGGTTGTGGGTTCTATCCCCATACGGGTTGTTCACTTAAAATCTGACTTATTCCTTTTCTGAATTTCAGCAAAGAATCTCCCCTTTTTGCTCCTTCAATTGCCTCTGACAGGAAGTTGTCATCAATGCACTCCATGAAACTACCTTGGTTGCTTCTGCTCTGTGATGCTTCTCTCCCAGTGGATGATTTAGGATGATATTAGGATGATTAAGGTCTACCATGAGGAGCAGATTCTGCGAATATAATGCTTCCTTCATTAGTTGGAAGACATCTACAATGGTAATGCCACAATCGATCTGATCTCTAATCCCACCTCATTATTTCTCAGCTTGCTCAACACCTGTTCCTAGGCAGAGCTTCCTGCACTCACACTCTTCTCACAATAGGGCAGCTTCCTTTCCCCACTGTCCTGCTCTTTGCAGTTGAAGTTACACAGGAACTATTTTATTGATTATATATCATCAGAAAGTCATTCCACATTTAAATAATAGAATCAAACAGTTCATAGCACAGGAAAGCCTGTCACTTACCTGAAGAAGAGTCATGCTACATCAAAGAGCAAGGCTAACTCCTATTTTACAAGTTTTTCAAAGAATTCCACAAGATTCTTTTGTTTTTTGAGATCCTACTTGATTGCAAGTAAAAGGAGATTTATGCCTACAAGAGATAATCAGGTAATCAATTCATGCTCCTGAAAGCCCATGTGCCCCTTTCACGGATTTCAATGAAGATCTGTCATTCTGAATAAGAGAGGTTAGGTGATATCAGTCAGGAATGAACCTCAATTTGAGTTGTTGTGATGTAAGAGAATTAAAAAGAAGACCAACTGCTACACTTTAACTCAGTAAAGGATTTGAGAATTATTTTTAAAAATATCTTTAAAGGAAATATTTAATAGATTATAATTTTTTAAGTGTCTTGACTTCAGATAACAATGTAGATTAAATCAATTTAGAAAGGATATAGAAAAAATGTATGATTTTAATGAAAAATACATTAAGCAGAAACAAAGGAAGTAAATATTGATGTGTGTTCACAGATTTGCCTAATCATTTTAGGTCTGTTATATGGGAAGATAGTTGTTGGTGCCATTTAAAATGAATCTTTAAGGCACACTCTTTATTTAAAAAATGAGATGAAGGTAATAATTAAGAAGGTTATTTTAATTTAATTTGCCATGGAACAAACAGATAAAAAGAGATTGGCTTATTGTGGGAGAAAAAGCTATAAGATTCTACAGCTGCTGGCTTATAGATTTTTAAGAAACTGCACAAATTGTTAAAGGAACAGAAGCCACTGACTTTTGAAAGCATCCTTTTTAATAGTAGCTAAATTCCATTAGGATGGGTTATGTGCTTTGATTCTTGCTTCTTATAAACTGCATGATATTTAAGTTCCCAATACATGGCATTAGTTCCAGACTTTCAGATGGGAGTGAAATCCATTCAAAATCAAATCTGTGCTTGCCTGTGATCTGCCCCTTTGAAATGGCTGTCATTTTAACTTCTTTCTCAGTAAAGATGTATAAAAGCAACTAATATCCAGGTGCTTTGTTACACTTGTATCTGAACATTTCCTCGTTTTCCCAAGATGTGAGGGAGGATTTGTCTACAGAGAAATATATTAGGTGGTCATAAGGAAAATGCTGGAACTTCCAAGACTGTTCTACTTTGCTGGATCTATTCAGTTCTTGGGCTTATTTTAAGCAAATAATTACTGTTTATTTAAACAATTAAGACGTTGGGTACCTTGTTTCCTAGATAACAAAACAAAGTAAAAATGTTGTACTGCATTCAGCAGTTTAGTTCCTGAAGCACATGTAGGCATTTTGAGTGTAACTGAGGTTGGACAAAAAATACCTGAGACCAGAATTTTTGTATGATCTCAGGTAACAATTATTCAGGAGAACAATTTCCATAGTGTCCTAAATCCCCTAAATCAAATGGAAGAAATTATTTAAACCTTTTATCTGAAAACAGATTTTAAATAGGCACATGATAATTTCCAAAAAAACACAAAAAACAATCTACAGATCAAGAGCCAACAGGCTTCACATGCTGCCAGAGAAAAAGACTGTATCATCAGCTGAGGTCTGCAGATTATCCTGCTCAAGGTACTTCAGTAACTTTAGATCTCTCTCTCTCTATCTCTCTCTCCCCCCCATCTCTCTCTCTCTCTCTGTGTGTATATATATATTTCAATCTCTAATAAAGAGTCTTTTGACATTAGTTCAAAGAAAGAATTCAGACAATTCATCCCTTAAAAGTGTTCCTTTTCCAAATAAGATACACAACAACTACAGGATGTAACTTGAGAGCTTGCTCAAGTAAAAGAGTAAAGAAAGGTATTACCTTCACACACTCATCTTTCAAAACATTTTTTTTTAATCCCCACACTATCAGAAAACAAATAACTATGTACTTTAAAGAAAATAATCTGGAGGAACTTTACCTCAGTTGTAATAGATAGCAAAATCTTTTCATAAGTGGTAATTTTTTTTCCTCAATGTATTTAAACAGAAATGGGCACAGTGATTTATGATCAGCAATACTCCCACTTCACACACAGTATTTCAACTATTTACATGGAGATGTAAATTTTGCTTTTCTTTTTCATTAAATAAATTGTGAAAACAACAACAAAAATGCATCTAACTAGTGAGCCGCAAATGAAGTCTGTGAAGTCTTGTTTCAATCTGCACATAAAATTGGCAATACATCACAAGAATTTTATTATATTTTTGTTTGGTTTTTTAAAGTTATAACTTGACATATGTTTTGTGCTAATTAAATACCAATTTAATACTGGATGATATTTTATTAACATGCAAAAGAATGCTTAATATTTAAATTGTAGGACTTTTATAATCAACAGATATTGTATATTGTTGGTTTAATTACCAAAAGATAAAAGGAAGAGAAAAAATATTATATTACTCAGACTACTTTTTACATCCATCTTAACCACGTGCTGTCTCTAAATACTGAATATTAGATAGCATACAACATGCTATCTAACACAGTACTAATATTTTAGTCTGATATCCTTTAATTTCTAAGGAATTTCATACTGTCCTCTGTAGCTTGTCCCAGTCTGAATGCGTTATTTCTTTTCATGGTCTGTGTGCTAAAAGATAGACAGTTGCTAACTGTTCAGCTTGTTAAATAATACAAGCTAGATTCTGAAAAAATAAAGCTAAATTAAATTCCAGGGTTTTGATAATTAAACCATATTCACAAATTGCATGTCAGTGCCTTTCTCCATCATGCAGTGTGGTACAGGCAAGCAGTTCTAACCTGCTGTTGCCCAGATGAATTCTAGAACCCGAGACAGTATCTGCTCATCAAGACTGCAGTGAAATATTCCAGTTAATAATCGATGCCAAGTAGCGTACACAGACTTATACCATCTTGAATAATGCAGTGGCATCTCTTTACATTACTGCCCTGTCAGGTGACTGGAATGCTACTGTTGGAGCAGCCTGGAAAAGATTTGGATCCTATGATAATATATAGGGAAAACACACCCTCAGGTCTCTTTTGTAAAGAGATCCTGTGTGCTGATTTTCTAGGATGGAATATTCTGTACCGGGAACAATCTCAGTTATCCAGTAAGAAATGGCATAGTGGAAATGTGCCCCCATAAGAGTTCACTCATCACTGAGCTACACAATAATTTTTAGGGTTTTTTTTCCTAATACATTCAGAGTTGAATAAGGTACATACAATTCTGCTTGTGCAAGTTTGTATACAGAAGATAGTGGTTACATATTCAGGTATCTCAGGATTTTGACAAGTTTATAAATGTAATATTCTAAGTAGGTTCTGTGGTGAAAACAGATTGGCATACAAACTTCTGAGCTGTTAGCTGACTGCTCACTAGATTGCTCAGTTTGTATTTCAGATCTCAGCTGAGTTATACAGAAGCCTTGTTAGCTCTTTGGATTTCATCCTGAGCTACTAAAAAGAAACTCTTAGGGGAACAGCTTTTTTATTACCAGCCTACCAATGTAAATGGCATTCCTACTTTAAGAACATTAAACATAATCTGTGACTCTAAGTCTAGCACCTTAAATTATGACTGAGATTTTTTTGTAGTGTTAATAATTAGCTGGAGGATTCTGCCTCCCTTTTGACTATACAGGGACTGTAACTTTCTACTCTCAAATTTAATTCCTAATATAGGAGTTCCTAAAGACAGGTGGCATGTTTCTGGTTTTCTGTCTGGTGATGTGTTAGCAGCTGAAATGATTGACACTCCTTGGTGGTTAAAAGAATAAAAAAGGAAATGCTTTTTTTAGGAACCACCAAAAGCCTAATTTCCTTTGCTTCTACCCATGGTTCTTATCAGATAGTGTTATATTGAATTGGAGTCCAGAGTTTTAACAATGAAGTCGCATTTGCAGTTGGGCACAAATAGAATATTGCTATTGTGTCTTATACACATCATTTGCAAAACTTTTCGGTCCTGGTGTTATTTATGTCTGATGTCTCTTTTCATACCTGTAAAACTGAACAGATTTCATAAGAAACAAAACATATTTTGTAACTAATCTCTCAAATATTTCCATGCTCATTCTTGAGAAAATGAATTATAAAACAAGAGGTGGTTATAAACTTGAGATCATTACCATATATTTTCCTTTTACTGGGGAGCAGATTATGCCATTTGCATCGGGAGAGACATTTTGGTGTCAGTAAAATCTCATCTTCTTTTCTCCCATATGATGCTACAGACTTAAAAGCTCAAGAAGAAAGTGTGGAAAAAAAAATAAAACTGCAGACTTCTTTCAAGAAAACATGAGTTTGAAAGTGAGAATAAATTTTAAAAAGTTTTTTTGTAAAAGCAAGCATGTCACATTCTGTTAACTTTAAACATAAATCTTCAATATTGATAATTATAAGGCTTTTACAACTTGAAATATTCATTAGAAGTGAGGATAAGCATAAATATACTCTGGATAGTATAATCAAGTTTTATATCATTCTAAGGAAAAGAAGAGGTGAAAAAGAGCCCCAGGATAACTCCTAAATTCCTGAAGTTCCATGGTTTCTTTATGGATTTAACAGGTACTAGAGGGGGAAAAATAAATATTTGTTCTGTCTTATCATAGTAAATATGTGTATACTAACAATTTTTAATGGAAAAGGTAGAAGGTGGAGGTAAATTATTATTTTCAGATAAAAAGCACACATAAAGTCTATGTAATGTAACTGTGATTTTGGATGTAGGTTTCAACAAAGCTTTGAGTTATTTGGAGTTAGAATTTTACTTCAAATAACTTCATGATGAAACCCTCATTCCTGACACTAACAATAATTATACTAATACTACTACTGACAATAATTCAAAATGAAACAGCATTAGAAGAGCATGCAAAAGAAAGTGATGTGTAACTGAATGAACACAGGTGAAGGAAGAAAAACCGTTGTTTGTTTAAATGCTGCAAGATTGGTCCTATGAAATTGTCCCCAAATTACTTAGTTCTTGGGATGAATTTTCCACTTTCAAATCACCCTTTTTTCCTTTTTTTCTTTCCCCCCTTTATTTATTTGCATTTTCCATTTTTTTTCTTCTTTTCTTTTCTTTTCTTTTCTTTTCTTTTCTTTTCTTTTCTTTTCTTTTCTTTTCTTTTCTTTTCTTTTCTTTTCTTTTCTTTTCTTTTCTTTTCTTTTCTTTTCTTTTCTTTTCTTTTCTTTTCTTTTCTTTTCTTTTCTTTTCTTTTCTTTTCTTTTCTTTTCTTTTCTTTTCTTTTCTTTTCTTTTCTTTTCTTTTCTTTTCTTTTCTTTTCTTTTCTTTTCTTTTCTTTTCTTTTCTTTTCTTTTCTTTTCTTTTCTTTTCTTTTCTTTTCTTTTCTTTTCTTTTCTTTTCTTTTCTTTTCTTTTCTTTTCTTTTCTTTTCTTTTCTTTTCTTTTNTGAAGAAGCAAAATTCTTTTGTATTTGACATTTACACAGATCTCGGAGTCTTGAAATTTTCTGACATTCATAATTCTATTCTAGAGTATTCCCAGGTTGCTCTCTACGCATACACTGAATATTGGTTTATGGTCTGCAATTTGATTTGGAAACAAGGAGTTCCTCTTAAGGTATTTATTTTTAGAATGGGGTAGAGTTGATAATAGTAGAGTTCATAATCAGGGTCTTTTTTCTGTGGACATTTTGGAAGAATTTGATTTATTTTTTATTTTCTTTCCTCCAGTAGGATATTGTCTAGCTAAAGATCGACACTACTGATCATGAACTAATTGTACTATTCCTACCAAGGCTTAGGGGGATATTTGACATCCTTTTCAAAATACTTAATTCTCAATTAATTCAATAAAAATGTCCTAGCATTTCTATAAGTACCTATAGACATCTGTCCATATCATAAATATTTACATATTTTGGAGGACTATGACAAATGGGATAAATAGTAAACAGTTGATGCCTTGGGGTTTTAGCTTTTATATTTTTCAGAATCTCTTCTGCTTAGTGTGTAACTCTGAAACTTCATATTAGGTGGGAGTAAGTTCTCTTCATAGCGTAGTGAGACAAAACAATCCCTTCCTAGCTAGAGAATCAAGGACAACCTGTACCCAAAAAGCAGAAACAATGGCGAGGGAAAGGGGGAAAGCCAATGGGCTGAGACTTCATGGCCTGGGGCTGTGGTTGGACAATTGACCCCAATATGTAGATGAACCAAAACTTCTGAAAGTGTAAAAACTTGTGACTGGGATCCATCTTGGATTTGACTTGGGTGTAGCCCCAGCCGGGCTCTTGCACTGCCCAAGGTGTATCCTTTCAATAAATACCTGTTTTATTCCTTTTGCTCTGTCTAGTCTCTGTTCAAGGTCAGCCTTTCCAAGCATCACAGTCACGGTAAATAGACATGTGGTTTGAAGAAGAACATACAGTTTAGAAACTACCATTAATTACAATTTAAAAGCCCATTTCTATTTGACAGAAACTTAGATGACAGAAGTGTTGTAAGGGATGGAGGCTTCTAGACAGTCCAAGATGTGTAGCAGAGCTATGTAAGTATATAGATGTGTACCTTCATAATATGCACTTAAATCTTTGTCTGAATCACTTTTTTTCCACAAGGTCTCTTTAAAGTCCATAAATAAGGATAGTTTGTTGCTGAGCTGTACACAACTGTTGTCCTGATGGGTGTCTAAGCACAGTCAGACATAATTTCTCTCTAGGTACCCATTTATTCCTAAAACTTATGTAGTAATCTGGTGACCCTTGCACCACCTAAGGCATTAATACTAGGATCATTCCTGTCCTCCAGATACAGATTGACTTGCACGTAGAGCTAATGCTTTCTAGACTGACTATACATGCCATATATAGGACATGCTCCTGCTCTTTTTCATGTATCCCCATGTTTCCAACAATTAATCACTATTTAGGTATTTGTTGGGTTTGTGTTGTTTGGGTTCATTTTTATTTGCCATTCCTGAGTCAAAGCGAGCTGTGTCATAGCTCACTAGGGTAATTTATGTAGTATATATCAAATGCAGAGTCAGTCAGACCAGCATTACAGAAAGATTCTAAATTACTAAATGTGGTAAAGAAACAATTTGCTATGCACCCAAATTAATAACAACTTTCTGAAAGGTTTACTTTCTCTAAGGTCTCTGGGCCTTGGAAGAGAGATGCCTACTGTTTAAATGTTAGCTTTCACCCTAGATTTTATATATAATCAACATCAAAATCATAAATTTCAAAGACATGGCATATCTTAATGCCCATGTATGAAACAGAATCCAGTTTTTCTTCTCTAGAAAGGTCTGTTTCTCTCCTTTTCTAATTAGAAAAAGAACTTACGGAGAGCAATTCAGTCAAATATATCTGTATGGTAGGTGTATAAGGCTGAATGAGACGAATTCTGCACTGACTTTTTCCTCTTAAATGTAGGCATTCTCATTCATCTTCAGCATGGGATATTCAAGCTACAGGTAGTTCTCAGGTTTCTCATGTGAACTCGTTTGAAACACCATATCACCATAAAACAATTCATTTCACATATGTTCCTCTTGACAACTTAAAACTCCCTTATCCTGTAAAATATGATGCCTTACTTACAAAATTTTGATTGAGGTCTACGCAAATTGGAAATAGATTGCTATTTTTGTGGTCTCGTCTCTGTCTCAATCTCAGCAGAACAATAACAGAAGACCTCTTGAATGGCATATAAATAACAGAGACACATAGAATAGCTGAAGCTGTAAGGAACACTTGGAGATCATTTAGGCAAACTTCCCTGCACAAGAAATTTGCTCAGAAATGTGTCCAGCAAGATTACTTGAAAATCTTCACAGATGGAAGCTCCACAGTGCTCTGTGCAGCCTGTTCCACTTTTCAATGACCTTTATAGTTAAAAAAAACCCCAAAAACCCCAAAACAAACAAACAAAAAAAAAAAACAACACCAAAAAAAAAACAAACTCCCCCCCCAAAAAACAAAAAAAAAAAAAAAAAAAAAAAAAAAAACAAAAAAAAAAAACCCCCCAAAAAAACCAAAAAAAAAAAAAAAAAAAGAGAGCAAACATTTTCTTGTTCACTGAAGTCCCTGACTAGTGTAAGCTATTGCACATTTTTATTTCTGTGTCTAGAAAATAAAGGCATATCTAACGTAACAAAATAGAGGCTAAGTAAATAAATTCATGTAGCCAAAGGAATGAACTGAAATTCTCATGTTTTCATATTGTAGTGTTAAAAATAAAATGTTGAATCTAATTTTTGATAGTGATTGTTGAAAGGCTGATTAATTTCACTGTCTCTGAAACATCATTCATATTGAAAATTCTAATCAATACTAAAAACAATAAAAAAGGAGTGTGTCAGAACTTGACCATCATATACAGTCAGTCAAAACTAACAGAGGGAAAAAAAATTCAACAGACAATAAATTTCCATTAAAATACCTAGTGAAATTTGTTGCTATATGGACCATTAAAAGCCCTGCTTGGATGAAAGCATTGTAGTTCAATAAATTAGTTGAATTTGTCTGCTCAGTTTTGTAGTTTGAATTCAAAGACATACAGAGCAACAGATAACATGGGCAATAGAACAAAATGTAAGAATAGCTGGGGATTTGAAATAAAGACAACAAGGTAAGAGTTTAATGTGTAATAAGTATATATCAGAAAAGTAGACTTGAAAATTGCATTTGCTGTATCTTTCTGTGCACTTATGGCTTAAGCATAATATAAAAGCTCTTAAAAAAAACCCCTGTCTTTTAACTGAAGTTTAAACCATATAAAAGGTAACATTAGATTTTTATATCTTTACAGAAAATAAGTCTTCTTCATCTTCTTGATGTGAGAATGAAATACATATATATGTAAAAATTAAATCCCTTAGTATGACTCTCAAAATACATACTCTTTTGAAAATCAAAGTTTTGATCAAATTCGTAAAGAAAAACAACTACAGAAACCATCTCCTCAGATCTTCAAGAAATTATTTATTAAGCAGCACACAAACATTTTCCTAGTGGAAAGAAAAATTTACTTAGGGAGAATTAGCTATGTGAATATTGACTAGAGCTTTGAAATTATGAGAAGGTTTTTGACAAAATACCAGAGAATTAATCATTAGCCACACTTTTGTCTTGGGATTTACAATATAATTTTGTCCAATTACTTCTGATGTTTCAGTATCATGCTAAGAACTACAACAGACAAAGAAGTGGAGGGTACATGCTCTTTTCAGACTAGTTCTCAAATGGAAAATAATATCTATTAGAACTCATAAACAAAAGTTGATATTCTTGGCATTTCTACACAAAGGAGATCAGGGATTGAGCTGGCATAGAAAAGCCTTGCAAAAGTGGCCCTGCCAGTTTAACATTAAAAGACTTTGTGAAATGACTTGCACTGCTACAGTTCAGTGAACCACAAGTCATGTATGAATAATATGACCAGGATTCTGGCTTAGTTTCATCTCAAAATTTGTAGAACACTCTCATGCATAACTAACTTTTCTCAAAAGATGATGTATACAGAAGACAGTAGGGTTGTTCTGTTGTATAGTAAGATTTATCAAGCACACTCTTCAATAATATTTGACTGTTAATTTTTTTATGTTAAAAAACAATTTTATAATGTGATTTTTTTCAAGGAAAACTTTTAATTCAATGAACTTCCTAGGATAGAATAGAGATTTCATTTTTCAGTTTTATCCAGTCTGAAATGGCATGTTTTATAATATGATATTGATATCATTATGATCATTCCATGCAAAATACTTGTGGATCAATTAAAGAGAGAAATTAATTTGATCACAACTTTTTCTTTTTTTGCTTGCTCAGTTCCTGTATGGAGTACTCCTTTTGACATCTGAGGAAAAAAAGAATAGGCAGTTTTAATTTATATATGGACAAGAAAGTTCTTTCCCATTTCCAATCTATTAACCATCATCAAATAGGTTAATGTCGAATATAAAAATGCAAAAAAAAAAATTTGTGCACAACCAAGCTTCATTTTATCCTGATTTACATGTTTTCAGATTTATATGTAATGATGTTTAAAAATATTGCTGCTTTTAATTTATCTAAAATTTCAGTGTTCCTGAAATTCGTTTTGCTAGATTGAGAAGAAAAGACCAACAACAAACATTTGAAAACAGGGTAATTTTTTGACAGGAACTATGGGAAGATAGAGAGTTCTTCATGAGCAAACAAAAATTAAATACATAAGAAGCAATAATTCCATGATTAGTAAAGCAAGGACAGAGAAAGTTTAAGTGGGAAGATCGGCAACATAGTGGTTATATGAAGTTTCTAATTACATTTTGAATGAACTTTAAGGAACAGTGTATGTTTCATATTTCTTTTTATATACACCACAGTGGTAGAAATTTATTTGGGAATTGCAGTAAGAAACATACAGACATACAATAATAGTTAATCATTTATTATGGGAAACCCAGGATTAGTAGGAAAATGACATAAATCTTACATCTCTTCTGATGCTCCTAGAGCATATGACAAACCACTGCTCACTGACCATGGCACGGTGTGCAGATGAAATTCTCACTAGTCTTCATGTTTCTAGAATATTCTTTCAAGTGAACAGTTATCAGTCTTTTACCTGTTCACTACTAACCTTTCAAAGTACAATTCAGTGAGAATGATACCTTCTTACCCATCTTCATAGAAAGAGCACTTACAAGTGGTTCACAGGTCCAGAAGAAGTCCACAAAAATTATCAGAGTGTGGGAGCACCTCTCCTGTGTTGAAAGGTTGAGCAAGTTGGGGCTGTTTAGCCTGGAGAAGGCTCCAGAGAATTCTTACAGCAGCTTCCAGTACTTAGAAAAGGGCTTATGAGAAAGATGGGGACAGACTGCTTAGCAGGGCCTGTTGTGGTATGACAAGGGGTAATGATTTTAACCTAAAAGAGGATCAGTTTAGATTAGATATAAGAAAAAAGTTTTTTACAATGAGGTTGATGAAGGACCCGAACAGGTTGCTTGGAGAAGTGGTGGGTTCCACATGCCTGCTAACACAGAGGGTCAGGTTGGATGGGGCTCTGAGCAACCTGATCTGGTTGAAGATGTCCCTGCTCATTTAAGGGTGGTTGGACTACATGACCTTTAAAAATCCCTCTAACCAGAACTATTGTATGATTATATGAAATAGAGGTGGCATTGTTAAAGACAGCCATAATACATGCTTGGGTTAAACAGCAGACACTCCTGCTCCTACAGGTCTCTAAAAAAAAAATCTCTGTTTAAACTCTGCCTAAATTCTGCTTGAAATTACTGTCTCATCATTATGGTCTGCTGCACTGGCTCAGTACAAGTTCGGATCACATTTCACTAAGCAAAGAGATAATCCTCTGAATGCTGCACACATGAATAATTATATCAAAATAATTTTCACCTTGACTTAGCCAAAGTTATTCAGGACTGAGGGTGAGGTACAATTCTGTTTTAAAGTCTTGGCAGTTTGGGTCTTCCAGTTATCACAGGAGTTCAGAAAATTCTTTAATGAGGCTAGCTGTTTCTCAGAAGATTGGGGAAGAAAAGCTGTAGGAGAAATGCTATTGTATGTATTATTCAAGCATAAATTATAGGTCTCAGCTGGGTAAAATTCTGTAGGGTTATAGCACGGGTCAGACAAGATGATCTGATGATCCATTCTGGCCTTGCATTTCTGAGTTTCTGAATAATGTACAATGAATTTTATATATTCAAGTTAAGCTGCGTGGCTAGAAAACTAAAACTATTTACTACTTCTTGTCTAGATTTATGATGGAAGGGAAAGGACCAGACAGAACTCATTAAAAATAAATTTCTCAATCTCCTTAATACCTACATTCACTTTCTTTGTTTTCCTTCTGTGTCATGGTGAAAAACTGGAATCTTTTGACCTAAATCAATAAGCTCTGACTTTTTTTTAACTCTTTATTGTTTCTTACTGCTTCTGTATAGTGATTTTATATGGCTTATCACAGCTTCATCTGCCACTTCTCTGTATTCTTGTCTCTTCTTTGCCCCTCTGGAGTTGAAATATTTTTTAATATTCTCAAATTATCCCACTAATGCAGAAATACTGACTAATTATAAAACTGAAAAATTTTTTTGTAGTACCATGGACTTCTTTAACTAAAACTGCAAGTTTTCATAAGTATTTCATTTCTGTTCTTTAGTAAATAGCTCTGATTGTTTTTTCTTAAGTTTTTTTAAATTTTTTATGATAATTTTTAGAAATTTTACATAGAAGTTAAAACAACACATTTTGAGAGGGTACATAAAAATATTCATATGGGTAAAAATTTGAAAGTAACTCAGGTACAGCTTATATGACTAGCATCAGGACCTCTAACTGGATAAATACGCCTAGACTGTCTCCAGTGGTAAAAGTCCCTATCTTGGCAAATATTCACTGAGAACTCATATATCTTAAATATTTGGTGGAAACAGTGTAAGTAACAAATAAAAACTTGTTTTCTATAATAAGTACTGTTTTTCACTGTGGATAATTTTGTCTTCTATATCTGTGGAAACCTTCTTCAAGATGATGGTTCATTAACACTGTAATTTTCAGTAATAGCATTCTTAAAGTGTCAGTCATCTTCCACTCTTGAATCAGAGAAAGTCAAAAGCAATAACCCAGGCATTAGTCTCAAAGGGTTAGTTCCCAGATCAGTCCTGGGCAGGCTCTTTAGTTCTGCAACGACTGGCACAGTACATGATGACAAAGATTGCATTTTAACTCAGCTGTGTAGAGCACAGTGCTGGCAACACCAAGGTTGTGGATTCAATCTGTATATGGGCCATTCTCTTAAACGTTAGATTGGATGGTCTTTGAGGGTCTTTTCCAACTCAGAGTATTGTGTGACTCTGTGATTGAGCCTAGAGTTTAATAACCCAGGAAGCTGACTTTTTTGAAAGTGCAATTATTTTGGTTAATTTCCATAAAAAATATTTTCTTCCCTTGTTCTCCTTTCAGGCTATCCTTGATGTAGCAGTGTGTTGCTATTCAATGACTATATTGTGATTTGGGAGTAAAAACACAACTTTTTAAAAGTAAAAACTTTCCTGCCATGTCAAGCAGCAGGACTACACACTGGACAGAACTGTACGGGTTTCCAAGAAGTTTGACGCAGAAGACTAAACTACAGTAAAGGATGTGGTGCAAATGTGCCAGGAAGTAAAGTAATAATACTAAGTGTATGGAGAGGGTGTTTGTATTTCACATAGTGTTATCAGATCAGTATAGTCACCCATACACAGTCTCATTAGAGACACCATAGGTGTAGCATCTGACATCCAGCTGATTGTCTAGAGAACAGATACAGTGTGGAGCCATACAGTTATCCATGCAAGATTCTCTTGATGAACCTGCACAGCGTTACATACTCCTGCTTAATGCAGCTAAATTAAACACTCACTGTGAAGGTCTCACACAGATATTGCCATGAGAGGCTAGGTTGTTAAGAACCTCCTTTATAGTCAGAAGAAGTTGTGGAGCAAGATTCATCTGATCTATTTTACACCAGTACTTTATGGTGGGGAAAGTGGTGACCTAAAAGTGCCAATTTTCCTGCACTGATTTTCCTATGACTGAGATGTAGATGTAAACACATTTCTATACCTGTTCAGAAGAATTGCCACTGAAGACACTGAAAGTATTCTCCCCAGAAAACTATAGTGGTCTGCCAACAATTTATCTATACTTATGCGACAAAACTTTGGCAATCAAGCATAGACAGAATTCAAAATTCATTTTTGGGACACAATCAGTTTTATTAAACCTCTAATTCCTCCACTCTGTGGTAAAAGGATTATGGGAACTGGGTCAGAATTGGTCCCTCACTTTTAGCAATTAATATGAAATTTGCCTGTGAGATACAATATAATTAGACAATTTATGTACTAAAACAACAGTCTGTAAATTAGATTCATTTCTTTATCAAGAGGATTTTTCTTCCTAACTTCCTAAAAGCTTTACTCATCTTTGCCCTATAACTCAATTACTTACACCCACTTGTGAAGCTCTTGACCTTAAAGGAATAGACTAAGCCACTCCCTTGAGATCTCTTTCTAGCAGTTTAAGTAATGAGGAGTCAGCAAGTGTAATCATGAAAGGAAAATTATTTTCATCAAGAAAATGTATGTTTATGCTTGTCAAAATGATGACTGTAAGAAGTATGAAGATATGCGAAAAGATGATAATAATTAAAAACTAAGACTGCATTTTTTTTCTCTAAAAGCACACAAATTCTGTCATCAGAAAACGCATATAGACTTTTAAAAAAATATTTAATATGCTTTTCTAGTTTCTAGGTAACCATCATTTGAATCTTTTGGCCTTCTTCAGTGTTCCCAAAGGAAATTAGCTAATTAGCTCACTGAGCCACCATTAACAAGTATTCTGAAAAGCCATTGACATTGGACTGAAGGGGGGGCGGGAGGAGGGAAGAGCAGAGTGGGGAGAGGCTAAAAAAATCCAGGTATGACTGTAGGCTTTTAAAGATGATGAATAAATAATTCCAGAAATCCTACCAAAAAAACCATTGATCCTCATTGCCTCAGGGAGAAAAAACACATAAATCATGAGATAAATACTAACAGGAAAGAAAAATCCTCAAAGATTTGACACTGTTTAAACACAAGCTTTAATTAGTATGCCTTTGTAAATAGAACTGATCACCCAGATTTTTGTGCTTTAGAAACTGATAGGCAAATTTTCACTGATTCAAACAAGAGAGGAAAATGCACAACACCTTACCTGTTTCCAAATGCAGACTTTAACCTCACTGGAAGACATTCATAATCCTTATTCAAAAGCAAGGGCAGCTTTTGCCTTAGGGGTGCTAGGATCCATTCCCACCAGAATTTTATAACTCTCAGAACAAATCTTTGTGAGCTTTTCTTCCCTGCAGTGCCAAGCACAGACAGTGCACATGAAAGCACAAAGCCAAACACTGTCACACACGAGACAGGGATATGCACAGGGATGGAAAGGACACTACACCTTTGCCTGTACAGAATGGGGGATCCTCACAACCTGTAAAGCATTCCAGTTTTTACTGTTATAAGGAAAAGGAGACCAAGACAGGATGTTGTCTGTTTAGTCAGCGACAGAAACAAAAGCAGAGAAATGTTAAAAATCAGAGCAGATATTCTGCTTACTCTGAAGTTACGCAGACCAGTCAGCATAACATGCATGTTATATTATAGTAGCTAATGCAATAAACAGCACGGTGTGTTGCTCCTAGACCTGGGTGTAGAACCATAAATGTGAGTGAAGAAAATGGATTGCAGCTACTTGTTTTCTAAAATAACTAGATTTCTAATTTGGTTTTATTTTTTCCCTGATAATATGTTAATATTATATATAATATTTTAATAATATGATAATAAAAAATGTGAAATTATTCAAGTTACATTTAATATTTAAAAAAACATTTGTCTGGATTTTTAAAAATTTATGGTGTAGAGAAACTCCCTTTTCTGGGTGAATTTTGATGATAGCCAAAATTTGTCTGGGTTTAGAAGAGTCTTTACAGATCATTGAACAGTAAGAATTATTTTTAATATAGTGGAAAAGCTGAAGTCTCCCAACAGCTTTCTGTCCTCACACTATGAAAAATAAATGGTACAATTTTTCCTTTTTCCTTTAGTATTCCCAAGATTCCCAAGATTATTTACTTTTTTAATGTAATGTGACTGGAATATCTTTCTTGGAAACATAAGCTAAGGAATTTGAGCCTGTTCAGCCTTGAAAGAGACAGCGGGGGGACCTCATCAATGTCTACAACTATCTGAAAGGAGGCTGTCCAGAGAATGGAGCCAGGATCTTCTTGGTGGTGCCGCCAAGCAATAGAACAAGAGACAATGGGTAGAAACTGATGCACAGGAAGTCCCACCTGAGCATGAGGAAGAACTTCTCTACTGTGCAGTGACTGAACACTGGAACAGATTGTCCAGAGAGGCTGTGGTCTCTCCCTAGCTGGAGATATTCAAGAACTGTCTGGACACAATCCCTGTGCCATGTGCTCTGAGATTACCTTGCTTGAGTAGGGAGATCGGACCAGATGATCCACTGAGGTCCCTTCCAACCTTAAGAATTCTGTGATTCTGTGACTCTCTTACAGGCCATAGATTTGATATCAATACTGATCAGCACTCTAGTTAAAGATCTGCCAGGAAACTGTAATATGAATCTTTGTGTGCTAGGCAGCACACAGAGGTAAAAATTATCCTTAGGTTAAGAAACAAGAGAAGAAAAATCAAAATTAAATCATTAAATCACTATTTAGGCTGTTTCATCTTATGCATTATGAACAATAGTGACAGAGATACACAAACATATTTACATTTGGAGGCTTTGATGCACTTGCACATGTTGGCTTTCTCCATGTGGTCACTACAGCAGAGAATAGCATGGAGACTAGCAGAGGCCACATTAATGGTTTAAAACGCTTTACTGAATTACTACAGGTCACTAGTTAAGCAAACTAACTACAATGACCTTTTTCTCTATTACTAGTAATATAAAAGCCATCAACTAAGTACTCTTTACTAGCAAAAAACATGAACTTGAGTCAAAGCCAGATGAAGATCCCTCTTGCCTTTTATGAGTTTAGGGCAAGCACTTTATGTTTAATATATATTTTTTTTTCCTTTTAACCTGATGTAGAATTCCTATCTCACTTCTGGTTTGTATGAAAGCCACAGATTAAAACCATATTGCTTTTCCACAATCTCTTAAAAGAATATGAAAAAAAATATATATGCATCAATATAATTTATCTCATTTAAATTTATTTATTTATTGAACAACATTTGGGAAATCAGAATCTTAAAGTCATATTCCAAAAAAAAATTTCATATTTCCATACTCTTTAGTAGGATTACCCCACAAAAGCAGTGGTTGGAAGAGAAGATCTTGTAGTCTTATGACTGAAGGTGAGCTTGCTTTGAACTACATATGCACTCTTGATGCTTGACTTATAAAGCTGTTATTAAAGCTCGGAAGGGGGACTAGCCAAATGCATGAAGAGGCTTAAACAATGCATTTTATGGCTAGCAGTACAATCCCTATGTACAATTATTATATACTGGGTGGTATATAATTGGAGCCACCCAAACTCTTTCTACAGGAGGTGAGCAATTCATCATGCCAAACCTTAAGGTCATTGTATTGTGTAACACACCATAACACCACAGTGCTCCAGAATGATAAAATGCTACCTATCAGCCAAATATTTACACTAATTTGCCAAAAAATCCTGTTTGTCTTCATTCATCTCCCTGTTACACACCTACCTTTTTTTTTCTCCAGCCTACTGCTGAAATATTGCTAGCTTTGACTCAAATAATTTGTTCCTCATTTTCCACCCACCTTTCTCATGTAATATTTTGTAGATACTGCTTTCAAATTATGTCCTCCCAACGGATCAGCTTCTTGCTTTTACTGTCATATCCATCTGAAAATACCAGGTTTCGTACCAGGGAATCAACATAATTAGAGAAGGAAGGATAAATGCATTATCTGGATTTTATGAAGGAAACATATCATAAATTCATACTTTGGAACTTAATTCATTATGGCTTAATTTTAAGATCTAAATATCTGAATGGAAATCACAAATAAAAACAATATTAAAAAACCCACAAAAATGTTTAACTGCTACAGAAAATTCAACAATATTTACTTACCTCTAAACATTAAAGTCCTCATTCATGAATATACCAACTCAACATGATTCCTTGGCAGCATCTCATGTAATAAGGGAAGCTGAATAAGTCAGCACTTCAAGGGATTCAAGCCATATTATCACCAGAACTGGACAGGTTTTAAACATCTCACTGAGAGTCAAAGGCAATCTTTTATCACTGATTGAGATGTTCTTAAAGACAAGAGGAATTCTTAAAAATAGAATAAACAAATAATCAAAGACCCTCAAAAATCTCAAAATATCTAATTTAGTATCTCAGAACATTTTAGAAGTAGAAATATGAATGAAGACTTTGTAGTATACAAAAAACCGCATAGCAATATAATACTGATATGATAGAATTGTAGTATTCTGACAACTAAACAGGTACAAAAGCAAAAAGAGGACAAAGATCACTGGAAAAACAGAAAACAATTAAGAAAGGAAAACAAAAGTATTCTCCAGTGGATCCCTTAGATTTTTAAGGAAATTCTCTAATGAAGCTATGGATGAAAGTAATCAATTATTTTCTTTTTTTTTTTTTTTTCATTATTCCTAAAGTTTTTGTACAACCTATTATGCTGGTTTTATCCAGGGTAGAGTTAAATTTCCTCACAGTATCTGGTATGGCACTAGGTTTTGAATTTGTTCTGGAAACAGGGTTGATAACATGGAGATGTTTTCGTTATTGCTGAGTAGTGCTGATGCAACAAAGTATTTTCTGCCTCCCATGCCACCCCATTAGAAATGAGGAGGGGAGAGCATAACATGTTGGGCTGATGCACAGCCAGGACAGCTGACCCCAGCTGACCAAAGGGATACCTCAGACCGTATGGTGTCATGGTCAGCATATAAAACTGGGCAGAAGAAGGAAGGTGGGAACATTCAGTGTGTAGTATTTGTTTTCCCAGGTCACTGTTACGCATGGCAGAACCTACTTTCTGGGACTTGGCTGCCTGGGGGAAGTGGTGAGCCAATTCTTTGTCTCACTTTGCTTGCATGTGCAGCTTTTGCTTTACCTTTTAACTCTCTTTATGCCAACTCATGTGTTTGCTCACTTTCACCCTTCCAGTTCTCTCCCATATCCCACTGGGAGAGAGTGAGCAAGCATCTGCGTGGGGCTTAGTTACCATCTGCAGTTAAGCCACAACACTTCCAAAGAGCATTATAAAGTAAGAGGAAGGCAAGAAAAAGACAAGAAAGAAGTTTGGTTTTTTGTTTGTTTTGTTTTGTTTGTGGTTTTTTGTTTTTTTGGGTTTTTTTGGTTTTTTTTTTTTTACTTCTGGAAATCCAAACTGCATAAGAAATTTTTTGCATGGCTACTTTGTGAAAGCCAGAGGTCTTTTTATTGTGTTCAAAACAGTCTTACTTTATACTGAAATCTTTTCTGCAGTCACTTATGTTAAAAGTTAGCCAAAGCTGATGGGCATCATGCTGCACGGGGTTCAGTCAAACATGCTGAGATATGAAATCAGATCTTTCACTTAGCATGTAATTTCTACTATCTCAGTTTCACTACAGGAAAAAATTCCAACAAATATGTGAAACTGTAACATCTGATAGTGATGGAGTTTGTTTCACATATTTTCATGCCTCTTTTGTTTGTCAAGTGATGGGAAGGATGTTTTTCACTCCTTTTATGATACACAGCCTGCCAATGAAACCCTTAGGCACTACTGCAGTTATCAACTGATTAGGGGACCACACCACTGGAGATGGACAAGCAAGTAATTTACCTCCTTTGCCCGTGCCAGAACCCTAGAAAGTCAAGCCTGCTGCTGCTACCAAAGACGTGGTAGGGAGAAGGTGGCAGATGCTCTGTGGTTTGGAACAACATTTGTTGTCTTTATCCCTCCATGGCAATAACGAGAACAGTATAACAGCTTTATTGCACTCCTTGCTGTCCCTTCTATATTTTTCCTACATCTTCCACCCTTTTGTTTTGCCCCGCCCTTTTCCATGGAGAGGACCATTTTAATTTTGGCTGGTCCTCAGCTTGGCAACCCAGGGTGGCACATTTTACTGTTTTGATGAAAAACCTTGGGAAAATTTCATGCTTTGCAGTATACCAATAATAGTCTAAATTTGTTGGAAAGTAGAATTATATGGTCCCTGGATCTGTTGAATTTTTGTTGAGCTCTTCATTTTTGGACAAAACTTTTGTTGCAGTGTTACTTATCTTCTTTCTTTTTTAAGTAAGTCGTTCTCATGGTATGATCCCATTGTTGCTTAAGTTTAGCTTTTAGATTCTGCTAGTGATCCTGAGGTACTAACCTAAATCTTTCCTCTTGATAGTGCCATGTGTTAGCAGGATTTAACGAAAGCTTTGGAAATGTATGCTGTGAAAATAGACACAAAACAAGTGTGTGATTATTTAGAGTTCAGTAATTTCTTTGATATAATCACTGTTGGTAAAAAAATAGTAATTATTTCATGTGGTGCTTTGAAATATTCTGAGATATCTTTTATTCTAAGCTAACATAAAGCTGTTCCAGAGAAGATAGGGAATGGGGGTTTTTTTTAATTGATTTTAAAAGATGATAAAAAAGACATAAGGTCTAAATTTTTTATAAAATTGCAGATAAGCCAGCAATATTGTTCAAATTTCATAAGCATGGTAGGGAAAAAAAAACCAAAATCGTAGTTTCAGACTCCTTGCTTGACACTAATTACCTGTTTGGGCTATCATCTTTCAGCATGTAAGCTCAATCAGGGAGGAAAATAAACTTACTCAAGTGGATGCACAGTGCACATTGCTGTCTATGGCTGATGTCCCAGAAGATAAAGATGTACTATTTCATTGCTTTATATTACAATTTCTCCTGAATGTTATATCAGCCACGCATTATATCTTACACGTGCAAATAAATAGTCGTATGGAAAAGCTTTACCCTTCTTTTTTGTAGTAGAACACAGACTTTGCCTTTCCTCAAAGCTTCATGTTATTTAGCTGAGATGCCTGCTTTTTGAGGGTTTTTTTTGGTACCCTTCTCTTTCTGAATATAAAATATGCATTAAAACTGAGCTTATATATAAATTGGTGGTTACCCATCCAAGCAGAACTGTAATTAATGCAAAACTTCTTGTCATTTCACTAGGGCACTAGTTCATGATGCAGTGATATATTTTGATACCATTCTCTACCCTGCCATCTGTAAAGCAGAGTTTGAAGTAGTGTGCTTAGAGTACGTTCCACATGGCTGTCTATACACTAGAGAGAAGAGGCAGTAAAAAAATTAGCCTCTTCCTTAGTCCATTCTCTGACCTTGAAATGGTCATAAAACTGTATGGTTTTCCATTATTGCTCTAGTATTTATATATATTTTACATTATCTTTTCCACTACCATTGGGGGCAATTTTCCTGGGTCTGAGAGACAGCCCTAATATCCTAGCAGAGCAGAAAAATTGAAATGCAGGATTACTGAACACTTATATCTTCTCAGAAACTAATTTGATTATTCATCAATTCTCCTACTCCTCAGTTTAGAGTCCTGATATTTTTCCTCAAACTCCTTCTCTCAGCTCACTATGTTAAGGAAAGTTTATCATCTATTTACTCTTATCTCAGTATACTAAAACATTAATTATTGTATCTAAAGAGCTACACAACTAGATACATTACTTTGGCTTCTCCATCTTATTCTTCTGTATTGTTTGTCTTTACTCACCCCATCATGCAGCCCAAAATCCTCTAATTCACGTAGTGAGACAGAGTTCCAACAAGAGGCTTAGATTCTAGCTATTTGCTGAGATATAAAGACTAGTACATTTAACTGTCAGGAATGTCTGATTAATGATTCATAATAATAGGATACAATAACTTTTATTGTATGCAAAACAGTCTCCTGAGAACAGTATTACATGCAAGTCACATGACATGATTCTGCTAGTGATGCTCAGGGGCAGCATCCCAGTTCAGGGATCTCACTATCAATATCTGGCACATCCAGATCTGAGATGGGGGGGAGGACAAAAATAATGTTTTATTTTACTGATATTCTTATTTCAAAATTTTAGTCTATGTATTAAAAGAGACTATTTATACAACAAAATGTAAAGGATTGAAGTAAGATGAGATGAAACCCAAAATTCCTGTGTATAAGAGACTTGATCCCAACTGGAAGAGCTAATTCATACAATTAATGGAGTCAAAGCAGTTTTACATCTCCCCCCTAAGGAGGCAACTGGTTAGAAAAATTGCCATCCAGACATCACTGTCTATACTGCTTAAAGTATTAAATAGCTACCCTTCATACAGATATCTGTATAAGACAACTAAATTTTATTACATAGTTCTGGAAAGTAATCCCTCTGTTAATATTTCTTTAAGATTTCAAAGAGGAAATAAAAAGTTTTCTATTTTATTTTGATGATTAATGAAAATTTCAGTTTAGTTTGAAAGTCATATCTACATTATATAACTAGTTATATGACATATGACTCCCTGATAGGGTGCACTTGGAGGAGGAGGGGAAAAAAAAAAAAAGAAGAGGGAAAAAAAAGGTGTTTCCATTTTCCAGAATTTCTTTATATGCTTCTATAAGAACATGTATTTGTTTAGTTCTTTGGTCTTTGGAACTGCCTCTTTTAATCTGCACTTGGGGTACTCAGTAGCTTTTTAAAAATTTTTTCCCAATCTCAAATACACATTTCATGAAAAGCCCCTCTAGAAGTAGTAGAATTTGTAGAGGAACAAACTGTTTCCGTGTGTGAGGAAGCATCACATTTTGTGTTGTATTCTCAGTACTCTATTCAAAATGTTTAGATAGATAATATTCACAAACCTGACAGGCACCAAACGAACAGCTTGAATTTACCCACAGCTCTCTTTTATAGACTAGGATTTAAATGCAACAGTGAATGGCAAGCAAATACCAATATATCCAATATACACTTCAAGTATCAAATATTCTGCATGAATTAAAACCTACTAGTAGATTTAAAAATAGTTTAGGAAAATAGGAGCTGTTACATGCTTTCCATAATTAAGGACATGATTATAGGGTCTTTTTCTTTTCATTGCGTTGTTGCGTTTTTCTAAGACATTGCATTTTATTTTTATTGTACTGATATATAAATTATAGGTTTATTTATTTGTCATATTTGACTGTTTTCAAATCATAATTTTTCTAATAAATGTTGATTTCTTATTACTTTATATGCATTTTAATGACATCATAAAACTTCATTTCCATGGTATAATGAATTACAAATTGAGCAACATGTCATCATCCCATATTGTAAAAGTATTTCTTTGTTGATTTGCTATGTATGATTAAAAAGTATGATTGTATTCATAGCTCTATGCACAAAGAATTTTCTTGTCAAAGCCACAAAATCCAGCTGGGTATTTGGAATATTCTAAAGCTTTGAAAATTTCTGCAAATCTGCCTGGATGAGCAACTTTCTTGCAATTTATGAATATTTGTATGAATCAAATTGAGGTAGCTACAAAATTTTGGTGTGAAAGGAATCTTGAAACAAACAAAAAATATATAAGAGGATAATATATATATAAAATAACCATACTCTTAGTGCAAATGAGAATTTCGACATTAATAAAGTGGACACAGGGACAAGAACAATGTCTAGGAAATAAGAGATGATTAGAAGCTCATTAGGAGTGGTGAAAGCTTTCAGTTTTCTGGATGTGCAGATTGTCTCTCTTTCAGTCCTGACCAAAACTATAACAGACTAAATTTTTTCTACTCTCTTCTACCTTCAAGGAAAGACCTTACTTCTGTTCTAACCTATCACATGGTTTCCTAATTAACTCCAGCACGCAGGATTATGGGAAAAACCGTAGAGCCTGATCTCTTCTCACTCCTCTGCTCTTTTTCTCTGTGTACTTAATATAAGTTAATAGGATGAATATAATTGATTTAAATTGACATATTCAGATCAAGAACTGTTGCCTTTTGGGATATTTAAGGAGTACGCTTACCGTGTCTTTATTCCCAGTACATTTGTGCTGTCCAAGTCAAAAATTAATTTAATATTGAGATTAGAACTTTAGACCTCTGCTGTATTAATATACCCAATTGCAGATTTTTCTCTTGAATTTCACTGGAGTAATTCCAAGGTTTATACTAATACCAAGCTAGTACCAGACTTGGTTTTACTACTCCATGGACCGATGATTAGACATAATTCCCTTTTTTCCTCTAATTTTGTGTTTAATTCCATAATAATCTAAACAGAGCGGATGAAAATACTCCAGATTCACATCAAAATAATTGTTAGAATTTGACCCTATTTTCTGTGTGTTGTTTAACCACTTTCATCTTAACATTAGTATTTCAAAGTCTGAACAAAGTTACTTTATGTCTTGAATATGGTGTGGGACTTCCCTACCCGTGCTGGTAGGCTACACATTTCTGTTCATAACTGAACAGACTGTCCAATTTAATAACAACTGTTATTAAATTGTCACTTAATGGACAGAAAATAACACCATTAGTAAAATATTTTCTATAGCTTTGCTTTGAAATCATCATAAGGTTTGTCAATAAATACATCTATTTTTATGACCTTTAACCAGTCATCTTCTATGCAGAAACTCCAATACTTTTATGTGATCATATGGTACCCTGTGAGGATTCATGATCAGAGAACTTCTCTTGCCTTTGAAGTCTTTCATGTTGAGCTGACATTAGTCACTCATCACACATTAGTGTTGAGAGCTGCATCTGCATTTGCACTAGAAGTAATACAAATTCTCATATTTACCTTTTGGGTTATCAGCTCTGCTACGTTCTCATTCCTCAGGTTTGCTTATTTGTTAGTATAATACTCCCAGCTGCACCAAAAATACATTCTGAATAATCATTGGAAAGAGAACATCTTAAATTCCTAACAGTAGTTTTATTCAAGAAGGGCTATATATAGACTGAATTTAATCTCTTTACTGTCCTAGGTGCACCTGTGATTTTCAGACATGCAAACTTGCTGGAGGAGAATTTGTCTCCTAACATTTTTTGGGCCTGTTTTGGTGTTTGGTTACCAATCAAGAAATAATATGAAATATAGTTTTTCTCCATAGTTCTGTTTTATTCCTCACTCAGAGCTCTGATTCAACTGTATAGTGTTTGAACACTATGATGATGATAGAAAATCAAAGCTATAGTTAGACAAAGGTAAATAGTTTTCATTAACATCAGGGACTACTCTGGTGGTATGGCTAAGAATAGAAATATCATGTATTTTCCATTCCATTTACTAAAGAGAAAATCAAAGGGGATTATGAAACGATTTCTTTAATTATATTTTTTCCCTGCTGGTTACTCTCACTGTCCTTCAGAGAGTGGCTGTCTCCTTGAATATTACTGATCTGACATGTTTTTTCTGCATAATTACTGCTAGGTCTTTCTAGAGTTACAGGAATCATTCTTCATGTCCAAAGAACCATATGAAGTTAGATGGTTTGAAGAAAGGGCTATGGAGACAAAATTTAAATTTTCCAAAGAGAAAATGTAACACAGCCTCCAGGATTCATTGACTAGTTCTACATTAGCAGGTAATTACCTCCTAATGGTACAACAGGAGTGAATAAACAGAAACTCTGTCCTTGCAGCACAGTCTATTTGGTCTAGGGTTTTATTTCAGGATGGTTTAGTTCTGTCTCCTAATTAATATTTCCGTCTTACATATGATATAATGCCATAAAAAGTAAAGGTATTCTGCAGCCCTGACCATACTACCAGCTGTCATACTGACCTTTTTCTGTGTCAGGCAAATTGTAGTAGCATATCAGAGCCCACACCAGCCTGGCTCAAATAAAAATCTCATAAATGGAAACTGAGTTAATTTCTGTTCCTGCATATGTTTTTGCCTGTTTCTGTTCCTGTTCATCTCCAATTAACACACCAGCATGCAATTGTTTTAGGAATATGGAATGAACAGCAGCAATGAGTGTAATACCCTTTTTGCAGTCACAGTTGCAGGTTTTCTTGTCTGAGTCCATGGCACTGTGAGCTACCACTACTTTATTATGGTGGGTTAACATTTTAAAAAATCACACCCATGTTAAAAAGGAAGTGCCTCTCTCTCCCTTCTTCTTGTGGAGTCCTGCAACTATTGGTCTGACAAGTTTATGGTCACCAAATCACTACCTTGGGCAAAACAATGGTCAAAACTTCAGATGCCATTCTCCAAAACTTTTTGTTCGGATAACATGGATCACAACAAGAAAAATTTAAGGGCTTTTAGTTACAGGTTTTTAAATGATGTGGTACCCATCTGTTGAACTATCTGCTGATAAATTTGTGGATAATGTCAATGTGGTTAGTTACACATTCTTACCTCAAATTTGTGGGGATTTTAATGCTTTCTCTGAAAGGATCATCACAATAATTCACCATATTTGGTTCTGGCTGGTTCACTGGGAAATATTCCCTACTCACATCACTTAACAGATTTTGTACCTGAACAAGAAAGAGATAAACCTTAATACAGTGGGGTGCACCTTGGGTTGACTAAATCTAAGGTAGTTGGGACTATACAACAAATTTAAGAGCAGGAGTGGGGTTGTGAGGGTGGAGCAGGATACTCCAAGTGCCTTCAAGAATTTAGTGCTTTCTATAAAAACATATAATTTCCATACTAATGGTAATCTCTTAATTATTGTTTGCTTTCCTCCATAAGAGTACATACACACAAATCTTAAAAAAAAAAAAAAAGAGTAAATAAATAAAAATCTTTTGTTCTGAGTTAGCTGGGTAACCTCGCCTGTATTTTCTATAACTCTTTCACTGAAATGGCCTGTGATGTGTGTCATAAAGACCGTACAAAACACCATAATGCTGTTTTTTCAGAGTCAACAGACTAGAATTCTTACCGGGAAAAAGGTTTACTGTTTCTGATTTCAAACCAAGTGAAAATAGAGCATTCAGTGAAACCATGTACCTTTAGAAATGATAACGTGTCCACAAATGTGGCAAAACATACCTTCCTCCTCACCTGATCACAAAGAATTTCACAACTCTCAGCTGAGCCTTTACCCACAGACCGTCTACTAAAACAAGAGATGAAAACCTGCACCTGCTGTCTGTCCAGCAAGACTTTAGCCACCTGAGCCTGAAGTGGCTGCTTAAAACTTCATGAAGGGAAACCCATGACCCAGTCAAGTCCCAGGAGCAGGTTTTCTCTGCCACTGCTGACTCTCAATAGCCCACCAAGGGCTGGAGCATCCTGTAAATGATGAAAAAAGAGCAGGGGACAGGGAAGAGGAGCATTACAAACAGCAAACATGAACTCTACCACTAACTGCTCTGTACCCTGAATGAAAATACCTTCTCTCCTGCTTGTCTTTCTAGTTTGTAGGCTGAGAATCAAAAGGCCATATGACAGAAAAGCATCCCATTTGTGGCCCTTTGGTCATATCATCAGCTCATAACCCACTGCTTTTGAAAAAGACATGGAATCATGCTCATAGGTCTTTAGAGGACTCTGGTGAGTGCACCTCTGTGGCTTGCTTAGTACTGTGGCTGAATTAGATTCACACAGGGCATAGGCTGGGCAGGTGTTTTTTGACATATCTAAATTCCAGGCAGAAGACTCCCTCACAGCTCAAAGCCTCAGAACAGCTTTTAAAGACAAAACAGCCTTTATGATTCAATGCTATGTGTCATCTCTCTGCAACTCTGACACCAGGGCTGTCATTCCGCCCTCCCACTGCACATGTAACAATGACAGGTACAGAAGAACACCACAATTTCTTTTCAGGCTGAAAACTAGAGTCCTCACACAGGGGGTTCCTGATACAATCTGTGGCAGAGAGTGAGCAGGAAAGGTATCTATAGATGTGCTTTTGTCCTCAATGAGAAATGAGAACAATAAAGCATGCTAGATTGGTTCCTAAAATCCCCTATATGGAGATCACCTTAGGAGTGAGCATGTGGTCAGACAGCAGTGCTGATGGTATCTTCCACCACGAAGATCAGTTCAAGAGTTTGTAATCAATGAACATCTTCTGCATTGTACCCAAACTGTGGTGCTTCTACTAAGTCTTCATAAACAGGGTCTTCATCTTCTGAGATGAATTGAGGCATTTTTTGCCTACCCACCAACAGTTAGACATTTGCACGAGGTTATCATACTGATGCATAAATTTTGATGCTGTCTTTTCCGTAGGAATGAGTTCTGTCACTTCCTCAGGAACTCCTCTAGGATAGTGTAGAATCTTTGCAAAGACAGCACTAATAAAGGGATAATAATAAAATAGAGTGAGACAAAATTTGAAAGATATCACTAAACTACAAATGCAAGAAAGAAATTAATTTGAGTGAAAAGAAGTGTGAATAAATGAATAAGGTTAATTAGCTGAAGAGTTGAGAGGCAGTGGGGAATAGCGCATGTGACAGTACTTATACTTTCAATAGTATATGTGTGTGTTGAAAAAACTCAAGGTAGTGTGGAGCAGGTGGTTCAGATCCTTATAAATCTCTGGTGCACATTTGGTAACTGACTGGAATGAAGAATACAGTTTACTTTCCTCCAAAAGGATTCTAGGTTGCACTCACTAGGAATACTCTCAGTGTGTTTCAAACAAATACACTCTTTGTGGTACAACTTTGGAACTCACTTTGGAAGTGCTGTGATGATCTGAAAGAAAGTGTTAATGTTGTTTTCTTTAAATCCACCTAATATCCTCTATAGAAATCAGCAGGCAGTGAAGTGGCATTTTCAGTATAATATAGAGAAGGAATAATAATTTCAGTAAAATAAAGAAAGAAGCCGAGAGAATTGCAGGTATTTATGGAGAGGTGGGATGGAAAAGACAGTTTTCCCTTTTATTGAAGAGTGAAGCTAAATCTGACGTCTAAAAGAGCTGATATGAACTAAATTTCACTGATACTGTTGCTGAGATGGTGATATGACATTGAAAGATATATTGTTATACGAAAATTTCTTTGAAACATTTTACTCTTAGTGTCATTAAGACATATGGCATGCATAATATTAATACATCTTTGTGTCAGACAATGAGATTATCCCCTTTTTTCAATTTTAATTTTTGCAATTTTTTTCTGAGCTAAAAATTTAGAATTGCATTTTCTAGACTGTGGTTCCAAATATCACAAACATGCAATAGCATCATGTCCTTGAATGCTACTACATCTAACAGTACAATGGTTTTATTATTGCTCTGTGCCCAAATACAACTAATTTCTTATGCAGCTCTCAGGCAGACAAAACAAAACAAAACAAGTCTTTGAGGAGGAAAAACATACTTAAAAGGAAATGTACCCATTTGTCTCAGCACAACACTCTGAAAAGACATAGGGTAAGAAAACAATAAGAAATACATAAACTGAAGAGAAGCAAATAAAATCATGAGTAATACTATTTGGATGCTTTTCCTGACATAATAGGTTCTATTGTTGAGAGAAACAATGCATCTGCAAAAATGTGCCACAAATGATTCACCAGCTAATAAAGACTGCATTGAGAGTTCAATGTTCACTATGAATCATTTAGTTAAGACCTGCTACTCCCATATTCCTTTTTCAGCTCTTTAAAAAAACCCACTGACATCCCCCCATTACTTCCTCAAATTCTTTTTTCATTTCATTTGGATATCCAAATAATTATTCTCTTGTGCTACAACTTCACTGAGTATAAATCCTTTTTACCCATATCTTTGCCCTAATTCTGTCTTTTAGAAATGCTTTAGAAATGGAGATGTAAGCATTACTTTCCCATTTCTCCTGCTCTCCTTTCTTTCCTTTTTTTCCAAGATAGAGGCAGCTGCAGTCCAAGCAGTGTATTCACAAAAGAGGACTCACAAAATAACTGGCCTTCATCTTAGTGTTTGTCTATATATCCAGAAGATAATGGAATGTGAGACGGAATTTAAATTGGCAAAACTAGTTCTGTTATTTTGTTGGTAAAATTATTCATATAAGCTGACATAACACTCAGTTCTTTGGGATCACAGGCAACAACTTTCTTCCAAAAAATACAGAATGTGAATTGTTGGGTGCCTCTTATCTTCATTACAGCTTTTTACCTTTTCCCTTAGCAGTGTGTTTTTCCAGCTTTCAAATCACAAATGACTTCAGAGAGATCTAGTGTGATCATTAAGGACTGTATTCAGCAAATGTCAGCCTTACATAGTTTTATCTGTAGGGCCTCTGCAGGCTCCCACAGCATGACAGCTTTAAATCTGAAAACTCTCAGTGCACCATCCCAGTGCAACTCAGGCACCATCTTCCCTTCTGACTAAATTGAAGCACAAAGGAGCTCTTGAGATGCATTTAATTCAGGACAACTCTTCTCAGGAATAAGGCCACTGAAGAGAGTCTCATTCTGTTTTCTGCCACCTAGTAACATACCTCTGCATTCTCTGTCAGATACTCAAGGCCTGATCTTCATGCACCATCACTTATATATAAATTCAGCAGTAAGGTGGTGTTATAGGTGGACCATATTTGATCCCCAATCCCCCAAGAAAGTGATTAGGTAGGGCTTAGTGTCCAAAGCAGCACTCAGAGGTTTCAACATTAAACCAATAAATCTTGATTCTGATTGTTCTTAAATTGTAGTTTATTTGTTACAGTAAAATGTTCTTTTATGCATTTGTGTGTGTCTATTTACAATAGTAACAGTCAAAACAAAACCATAATGACATGTCTTGACATAAGATAAATCTTTTTATATCCATTGCATGAAGAAACTCGAGTACTTTCTGCATACATGAAGTGTAGTGGAAGCTAAGTAAGCTATGTTGAAAAATTTTGCTCTTCAGACAGCTTCATTCAACTTTTGTAGGCATGTTTTATTAACCTTCATTAGCAAGTGAAATATACACTGTCTTTGCTGGAGATGGTTCTGAATATAAAAACAATCATATATTAGACTCATCTTTGTTCTCTACCAACCTCAGAAGATGAAGAATAATGAAAGAAGTCCTTTTCTGGCTTTGTAAAACATTTCAGATTGTAAAGTTCTTAATAGCTTTAGAGCAGCAATGGCAAGTAATTTATTTTTGTCTTGAGCAAAGCTCAAGTTCTTGCAAATCTTTTTTTAACAAAAAGATTCTGTGGCTGTACAGATGGTCCGGACAACAGAAACAGATATTAAATAGTTATTAAGACAACTTAGAAATACTTTGTTCTTTAAGACTCTGGCAGCTATAATGCACACACTAATTGCTTTAATATTTTTATTTTTTAAAATATATTTTTACTGGATGAATGCTATAGGCATTATATGGTTGCCTTAAATCGTTCCTTTGTGGTTTAAAATTATTCCTGCTTGGTTTTCACCTGAGAGGTATAGATATATAGGAGTGTACTTCCATTTGTAGCTGTAGATGTTATCTCAGAACGTTATGGCATGGATGACACTGAATCACAGTAACACTACACAGACTCATGTCTGTGTTTTGTCTATAGGGTACACTGAGACATCTGCAATGTATCACAGAGCTGGAAAGCTGGTCTATACTTCTATCTGTCTGGGTGAACTAACTTTTAAGGAAAGAAAAGGCTCCAGCAGTAATCTTGTTAGGATATTCAATCAGTGGTGAAACAGATGCGTCTTCATTAGGAAAGGTTCCATCTTCTCTCATGTCTTGTACGCTATGTGGAAAAGAAGTAATCTGGTTTATTTTCTAGCAGAAATTTAAAAAAAAAAAAAAAGCTAGCCTTGTTTCTGTTTTCTTGCTTGTTTTAATAATCTTTCTAGAACACAAGTAACAAATAATGAAACTGGATGACATATGTCTAAATTTCAAAGTGGAATATAATGATAATGGGAAAAAATTAGGGCTGTGGTGTCCTGGGGTGACTTGATGATGCTGAATAGTATCCCGATTCATCTGTTTAGCCCAGAAATACGTTCGCACCTTTAAAACTAAATCTGAGAGTGAAGGGAGGAAGAAGCAGAAGCGGTGGAATGTCTCAGGTGGTTGTTTTCAAAGCATGAAGAGAAGAGCTTTCAGCTTTCCCTCTCGTGGACTCTGTTCTGTGCAGCACAGACAGGGAGCAGGAGAGAGCTCTCCTTTGTTTTTCATTATTTTATTAGTTAGCTGAGGCAGAGAAGTTCCCCAGAGTGTGGATTTTCTTTTTCTTGGAACTGATCAGCCCTGCTCTGGACTGAAAACCCAGAACACCAGGAGCTCACACCTGTGGCCCACTGGGGCTGGGACACGGAATTTTCCAGCAAAGGAGGGATTGATAAGAGACTGAGCGAGCCGAGCTACCCCCATGACAAGGACTCTCTGAATTTGCCATCTCTTCAGAACAGAGAGAGGTTACATTTTTAAATATTATACATTTTATTATGCTTGTGAATACTTTGCTTGCTAAATAAACAGGATTTTTCTACTTTTCTCCAAGTAAATATTTTCCCAAACCAGTTGGGGGAGGGACCACTTGAGTCTGATTTCTAGGGGGACCACTTTGGAAGTTTCCTCCCAAATTTGCCCTAAACCAGGACATATGTAAAATCAAAGAAAAATTAGAAGAAATTATGAGACTGAGGATGGGCTGGGTTGTCTAAGAAGACATTTAAAGTATAAAGAGCTTTTGGATAGGAGAAAAATGAAGTCACTTCATTGAATTTCACACAAGTTTGAAGGACAGACCTCCAGTATTGCTGCCAGCCTTCTTCAGCACGATGGAGAAAAATCTTTTGGAAGATTAGAAAATCTCTGTAGGTTATCTCACACTAAAATGTTGACAGATATTGCCTATTCTGTCCATCTTTTAGTTTATTAAAATTAGGGACCTTCTTGAGAAGAGTTAAGTAGATGCAGTCCTTTCTTCAGCCAAAGTGAACTTTTTGTTTAGAGATGAGCTGTGTCTGTGCTCAGGTTTATAAATAAAGACAGAAGGTACAGAAATACAATTACAGAAAGTAAGTACTTTGCCCCAGGCAAGTAGAAGACATTCAACCCGGGGAAGGCTACAGGTACACTGGGTCAGTCCAAGAACACTGCCTTGTACTTGAATTAATACAGATATACTTTTGCAGGCTAATGTGCCCCAAGCTGTCATCGTGAACACCCTCACTGTGGCCTATACCAATGGCTAGGTTTAGATCAATATTTCGTATGGTCCTATTGAGTGAGGATAACACTTGAATCCCTCTAAATTGTCAGACAGATTTTGCTTTTCAAAAAATCAGACAAATTTTTTGCTTTATGTCATCTTCATTCTGACGTAACTTAAGGTCTAAAATGACAATTTAGATGTACCAAGATTCTTTTTGAACAAACAAGGTACAATAAAGCAAATTTTAGATCTCTGCGTCACAAACTCACTCCTTCATGTTTGTTACTAGATGTTTCTTGTTCAGGGCTTGATAACTAGAGTTTGTCCTTTTTTAAATATTACTTTCGTTCTCTAATCAGAGCCCCAAAAACTTTCAAACATGATAATTATTTAATTCTTGACTGTTCAGTTTCTTTAATTAATCTCTTATCAAATTGTTTGTACTTACTTGAGGCCCATCAATGGCTGCCTGTTGTCTTTTAATGATCGAATGAGGCGCCCTCTCTGTGCCATGCTTCTTTGTACACTTTCTCATTAATAGACACTCATCTCTAGTAACAATTGTGTCTGTCTTCAGCTTCCAGTGCAATTATCTTCCTCTGTGTCTGTTCTGTAAAAGGTATTTAAATGCTCTGACCTCTTAATCTTACTTATGCTTGTGCAAAGAACAGTATCTTTTTTCGAAACTGTTAACTGTAACACTTTTTAAAAATTTCAGTAGTTCATTGCTCCCATCTTTCATTTTATTCTTCTTGGATATCCTAAGATTTTCTCTTTGTTTGAAGAACTAAGTTTATTTGAACTTCAGTCCTTTTTTGGAAATGTCCTTTTGAAGTCATGCTATGGTCCGTAAAATTAACAACTCTTTACTGGAGCAAGTAATAGAACTTTGTATTCAGAAGACAATGCCCTGGTCAGCAGATAAGAGTCTTGCTATTCTCACAGTGACATGATAAAATATTTCATGTATTGGCAAAACTTCAGATGAGTCCTGGAATGAAGCAAGTAAGAAGCTGATTTAGACTACATACCTCACAGCCAAGTCTGTAGACACTTGGCCACTACATTTTTCTAGCTGTCAAAAAGATGCACTTTTCTGCACATCCAGTTCTTCCTTTTTCTCAGATTAGATCTCAGATATAGCTAAGACCAATTGTGCATGAACTAACATAAGATAAAAGTTGCAGATAAATATCTGAGTAGAGGGAGATGCCAAAGTCTGAAAGGAATAAGGACACATATATACAATATATTTGCCTTCGTATTTCACAAAAGGTGGATTAAACAGTCTCCTACTGAAAATTCCGGTTTCTTTAAAGCCAGTTTTTATGTGCCTAATTCTATGCAATGCATATAGAACCCTGAAAACTGACTTGGGGCTGTGGATTCCACTATTTAGAGGGAAGGCTAAAGTTACCTTTTTCGCAATAGTCAGCATTGTGATACTTAAATCTCTTTATGGATCCAGACTTCCAAACACCTATGATTAAATTGGTAGGTGAAAAACTAGATGCTGACTCTACTAGAAACTAACTACTGAATTTCAACAGCTGCAAAAGGCCTAAACCAATAACCATAAGCAGGTCAAATGTGAACCCTCAAGCTCTCCAGATCCATTAATTTTCAGATAATTTCTTAACATGTGCACTAAAAAAATGATAGTCATTTTTTTACCACCTTCAACTCCTACTCATCTCTACCAAGCAAAAAAAAAAAAGAAAAAAAAAATAATAAAATAAGTTGATTGCTGAATATAGCGTTATTTGATGAGCCCAGTGGGTTCAACATGGTAAAAGCATGATCTAACTCTGTCTTTCAGAAAATTAAAACAAAAGAAAACAAAACAAAACAAATAAAATAAAAGTATTTAAACTGTAGTAGATATTGAAAAAATGTATATACACCATGCTCATAAGGAGCACTGTACTTTTTTCAGAGAATGGAATTCAGTCTCTCTTCATTAAACTCTTTTACCACTAATAGAATAAAATTTCTGCATTGATTCTCTATGCTATTCTGAGAGCTATTCTTGTTTAAAAAATGAAACACTAGAAAACTAGAATAAGAAGATTCAGAAAATGCGCTTTCTGCTTGCTCTCCACTGGGGTCACTGCAGGTCAGGTATAGCTGCAGGTCTTGAGCAGGCAGGTTGGCATAATAGGTGCAGCTCTGGGCCCTGGACTGCTTCCTCGGGTCTGGGATACCATCTGGAAGAATTTGGCAGGTGTCTTTCTCTTCTTGGTCCTCTTGAGTTTGGTCAGGGGTGGATAAACTGTTTCATCTCAGTGTGTCTGTGCCATATGCTGCAGGAAACAATTGATTTCAGTCTTAGGTCAGAAGCCAAGAGAGAAAGGGAATGGAGAAGAGGGAAAAAAAACAGAATGGAAAGAGGCACCTAGGGAAATAAACACAGGGAAACAACCTCAGAAATGCTAAAAAGATGTTCTTACTACAACAGTCATGACATGAGATTTTTCAAAAGTGGTTGGCATTGAGCCATCTCTGAAATACCTAAAGAGCAAAGATACTGTCTAAGTATTTGCAGTGATGTGGAAGCTCTTCATACTGTTTTAAGGTTACTTCTCTGAAGACCTTGTCATTGATCATCAATGTCTCATGTTAAAAATGATGACAGAAAGGACCTATGAGGTGTTATGATTAAAAATATAAAATTTAGAACTGCCTAATATTTATAGCCTGTTCACTTTTTTCATCACTTAACTCCCATTGTTTATAATTTTAAGTCTTCTCAAAGTAGTAGGGTCATCTTAATTACTTACATACATCCAGACTAATATTTTCAACATCACACCTTCATTTTTTTCTTGCTTGGTCTTGAATTTCTAGAAATTACTGTGGGGTTTTTTTCCCTATCAAAATCTTTTGTTTGTTTGCTGATAAAGACACTGTTTAAAAATACCACATTAATCCTGTTTCAGTTTAAGCAAGAGATTTCCTCTTTTTTCCATTAAAAAAACAAAAAACAGAAAACAACCCTTACTTCCTATTTAGAACTACTTCTAACCATTTACCTTTGCTACCAAAAAACCTGAGAGGTAAGACTAGAGTGAACATTTTACTAGCAGTCACAACCCCCAGTCACAGCCACCCTGTAGGCAGCCTTAAAGCATGCTGGCTCCTATAAGGTCTCCCAGGAAGAACAAAGTCTGCTGCAAGGCAAGGACTGTAGCCATGAAAGAAAAGAGCAGACAAATCATAGCATAGACTACCACATTCCTCAGCTCACTTTAGCTTGTTAGCATGGGGGGAAAAAAAAGACCCTACATTTCATTTCCCTGTAAAAGTAATAAATCAAGCTAGAAAAAAGTAAGGCACTGTAATGCAGTATACAATTGTTTCTCATCATACCTGAATCTAAATGAGACCAGTTACCCAAGAGTGTTATGTTTTATAAAAAGAAACAGGATCCTTGATCATCATGCCCGTAATACGGGCATGTAATAACACTGACAGTAATAACACTGAAACAACCTTATGATTGGTGGTGTCAATTGCTCCTTAAAGATTTGAATAGTTCATTAGAAAAGAACTTCCATTACTTATAATCTAGAGACCCTTATATACTTTAACATTTTTGCTTTCAGCAATAAGCTTTCTCTTTCTAAAACTTCTGTTGTGTTTATATTTGATTTCTTTACCTCTCTGTTTTTTAATACAGATGATTTTCTCAGCAGGGGACAATCACAATACTGATTCTATTGATGTAGATGATACACATATACATGTATAACCCTCTGAATGTAAACACCCCTTTCCTCTTGTTTACCATCCTGTGACTGTGCTGAAAGCAAGACATGGGCAACTACTGCACCTGCATCTGGCAACAAATTTTCACTTATTTTGTCCCATGTTGACATTTAAATCTCCACTGCAGGAAAACATTTCTGAATCCAAAACAGTCTTATAATTTTAATCACAGGGATATTTAAGTTCTCTATCATCTGAGTAAATATTTCTGACTTGTATGTGTCATTTATGCCATTTCAGGTAATTGTAGCTAGGTTACAAAGCCAACAAGGAGCAGAATAATTCATATGAGAATTATAATTTGCTACCTGCAAACATGAGTAGACCTTGCTGTGGGATGGCTCTACCATGTTTTTATTTCCTGAAAAAGAGATCATAATTTACATTGTCTTGTAAGACATCCATTTAGAGTATTAATTCTAGGTCTGTGATCACCAGAATACTGTATACACAGGCCATGTATAAGCTGCTTTTAATGGATAATTGAATATAGATTGAAGAGAGCTATTATGGTCCAGTCAACTGATATTTTTTATAACAAGGTTAAGCATTTGATTCAGATTAGGCCACTCATTGTCTCTTCCTTTAAAAGAAGTCAAAACTATATTTAGAAATACACTATAGAACTATTTACGCTCCATGAGATTATTTTCTAAGAATATTAGGCTTAAAAAATAATTAACATTAAAAACTTCAGGTACAGCCTCACAATACCATTTCTCTGATAGCAGTTCCAGCTGAAAACATATCTTAGCCTTTTCCTGTTGATTCAATCCCCCTTCTACTTAGCCCAGTATAACAACTTATGGTCCCAGGCTGGGGGGACAAAAAACTACGAAATAAAATATTTATCTTCTTGAGAGGAGTAGGATTGGCCTATTCAGATCAGGAAAAAAAATATGTTGTAAAAGATATTTAGATTCATATATCATTCAGAGGTAACATTTCAATGACTTTTTTTTTTTATTTTTAAATTATGTGTATACACAAAGTCAGAACTTTAAAAGCAATATATTTAGGTCCACTGGTATATTTTAAAATCCAGTTGCAGGTCAGGGAATTATGAAAACATTACATATAAATTTTCTTACAATTTTTTGATAGTCATACAGGAGATAACTCTTCTTCACTATTTATAAGTTCCAATACTGAACCATAAGGAAAAATATTGGCAAAATATTCTCAGAACACACAGCATAGATAAGTCCTTCTCAATTTATTAGGACAGAGAAAACTCACATTTAGAGCAGGATATGGTAATTAACCCATATTCAGGTAGAGTGTCCAAGTGTTAGGTATAATAATCCAAAAGCAGATCTGAACCTCCAAATGAAGCCAATAATCAGAACCTATACTTCAGTTTCTCTGTTCCTCAGGGGTAGAAAATATGTCCTATATCAATATTAATTCTTATGTCCCTGGATAAAGCTAAAGCTGTCTCATGCTTTACTGTTTCTGTGCTAACCCCGAACAGAAAGGTAGAAGTATTCTTTGGAACTGATTGCTGTAGCAGTGAAGTGCTGTCCACAAAGGTAATTGCTGCAGCACAAGTATAAAAGCACTAATGCTTTCAGATTTGTGGCAAAATATTTCCCCTCAGATTTCTTCCAGTTAATGTCTTCACAATACAATAGAATTGATATTGAAACTGGAGACCAGGAGCATTTGCTGCTAGATGTATCCACAGTTGATTCCTGCATGTTCTGCAGAAGTCATCCTGCACTATCAGAATATAAACAACATAAGAGTCAAAAGGAATGAAACATATCTGTTTGAAATATATCTGTTTCTCTTGCCTTCTTTCTCTTTTTTTTTAATACCCTCAAACTTGAGATAATGGAGACTAACAAGTAGACTATTCAGAAAGATAATTGTAACCATCCTGAGTGAGCTCTCATTGAGCTCAAATACAAAATTTAAAGGAAAAAAAAAATTACTGGCTTTATTGGTGTGAGAGAAAGCTTATTCAATGCAAAGTATGCCATCAAAAAAAAATCATAAAAAACAGCATCCCAGATTTCTAGGTATTTGTTATATATTCTGATTAAAGTATCAAATTAATAATCTCCTCTGAAAAATAATGTGTACATGGTCTAAAATTATTATCTGTTTCCATTTTACTGTGTCTGCAACTTCAGAGCTGGTTTTAAAGGAATTCTACCAAGCACCTACTTATTTGTGAAGGAGGCTTTCCACTTCCAATCTCTTTCATTTGTCTTTGTGAGCTGAGACCTTTCTCCAATTCTGCTCTTTCTAAAGGGGCCATCTAGCTCACCAGATAGTTTGTGATTTAATGTGGATTGATCTGTGCTAAACCTTTGAAAAATGTTCAGTTTTGTTTAGAAACACATGACTTTGACAGAAACTTGTCACATACTAGGTGTCTGCTGATGAAAAGCCACTGAAGATAGTTACTATCCAAGTCTTTATCCTATCAAATACTTAATTTAGATGTACACATCATCACTGAGTGCTTTAAGCACTTGTCTGCTGCATATTAAAAGGAAGCATCTCCAGCTAGTCCCAGAACAATGAAATGCTCAGGCTACCTGAGTGCTCAGGAAACGTGAGACAAAAATTTCCTCTAGAGTAGGACTTAATACTTGCTGTCTTCTTAACATAATATGTTGACTACCTAGATCCAATCTTTTGCACCTTTTTCACAGTGGACTGATTCCATAACTTCAGGTTAGAAATTCCACAGCTCTTTCATTCTAATGTCTCAGTATCCAGCCTGTAAAATTCAATCCTCTTAGTATTTCAATATCTTAACAGATATAAAAACAACTTTAAAAAAAATCCAAAGTTTAATTGACACAGGTATCTGATATAATTAGCCAACTAAAATTTTTAAAATAAGATTTATTTGGCCTAAATTCTAAGGTCTACATTCTATGTGTCTCATACCCTGCATCTTGTCTAGGCTACTGAAAAAAATGGCATCCTAACATTTGTGTAAAACCATTTGGTAATTCTTAATTTTCTGCATCCCTTATTATAAGATATACTTCACTTTTCTGACACCAAAATCTCAGAAGCTATTCCGGGAATCCAAGCACATCTCTTGTCCGTTTTCAGATCTCTCATGTCTAATTAATGCCTCTTCATTTCAACAATGAAGCACCCAATTAAATATATTAATTCAGTTATGAACCAAGTTTGCATAAGACTCCTTGCTAGTTCTCTGAAAGTATTAATTATGCTTCATGTAAATATCGGCATTATTAGAGGAGAGTAATTTATTTCCTTCGAGTGTTGAGATGAAAATGCTTTTTTAATTTTTATACTCTTTGTTGGTTTATGAAACTTAGGATGTTTTTATATTGCCAGAAAAAGACAGAAGAGACTAGTAGCAGTGTATTTTGGGCTTTGGGGTGGCTTTTATTTTTGTGGTGTTGGAGGAGTGGGGAGATTGCTTGATTTAATTTTTGTTTTTCAAGAAGTAGAACAGGAGAATGGATGATAACTCATGACATTTCCAGCTTGAATGTCAACTTTCAATCTATTTTTAAGCCTTTTCTTATAGAGAATTTGGTTTTTCTGACTTCCTCATGAGGCATGTAGGATTTCAAAGCATTTAAAATAAGAGCTTAAATTACAGTGTTGTTATTTTTGTTTTTGTTTATTACTATTACTATTATTATTACTATTACTATTACTATTATTATTGTTATTGTTATTGTTATTATTATTATTCTAGCCTGCATACATATTCATTAATAATTCAGGAATAATAAAATTTCTAGCTTGAATTCTTGTTTTGGGTGGTAATATTTGAACTTGTAACCATGGTAATTGTTCAATACCTCTCTCCTATTTTGAACAACTTGATAAGTATGAAAGATCACACTGGCTATCCCTATGCCAGTCATTCAGTCTTGTAGGAGCTAGACACATTCACAAAGCAGTTGTAAACCTACAAGAAGCAGGGACATTTTGAAGTGAGTGACATTTTAGAGTTAGATATAGTGATAGCTAAACCATGTGTTGTGGTTTAAGCTCAGCTGGAAATTAAGCACCACTGAGCTGCTTGCTCAAACAACTCTTCCCACCGGTAATAATGTAAAATACAATAATGATGATTAATTATAATAGTAGTGATACTAAAAAGGGGAAAAGGAGTGATGTACAATAAACTTGCTCACCACGCCATTGACTGATGTCAAACCTCCCTTCCTGAACCCAGATCAGCTTCCTTTCTGGGTAACTCCCCTCAGTTTATATACCAGGCAGGACATTCCTAGGTGTGAAAATCCCTTTGATCACTTCAGGTCACCTATCCTCCCAGTTTCTTTTGCATCCCTCCTCACTCGCGGAACATGAGACAAAAAAGCCCTTGACTTGGGATTAATACGACAACAAAAAGCCAACATATCAGTGTGTTATCAACACCATTCTTATTCTGAATCCAAAAAACAACACTGTAATAGCTCCTGAGAAGAAATTACTCTACCCCAGCTGAAACCATGGCATCATGTTTTCTTACTGACTCATCAAATAAAATCAGAAGTTGCTTGGTTTATTTTGCAATTCTGGTTTTGAATTATGAGCAGATGTGGGAGTTATGGAGTATATCTCCAGAGCATGGAGGTATGTGGGGACCTATTCTTCAAGTATAGCATAACACCAGTCATTGTATTAAATGACAAAAAACAATTTTTACAAGTCTTATATTATAAAAAATTATTATCTGAAATTCTCTGTAGAAAATAGGAAATGGACTAGTTGAATGAGGAAATGTTTCTTAGTAATTCATTCCTAGATCTGGAAATTTGTTTTCCACTAGATAGAGCAATAAGCAAATATTAGGGTTTTTAAAAGATTTCTGTAAGTAGCTTACTATGTCACCTAGATGAATTAGATTGTAAAATTTGCTTTTACATGTGGTGAACAAAGAAAGAGTGAAAAAAATAAAGAGTGGAAAGGACAAGTAAAACTGAACCCACCAAAGCAGTTCATTTACATCCACAAGGAAATGGTCCTAACATAAAAGTCTGTGTAAGACAGCAAAACTCTGAAAATTGAGTATGTAAAACAAAGGACAGAAATAAAAACAAGTATTGCAGCCTTGAACTCAGTTCAGGAGTTTCTACTATACAGTCAAAATACACCAGAGATTTTCCTCTGTGGGTATGTTTATGCACTTTTTCTCTTCAAAAGACTCCTAAAAAAACGACAAATAACAAAAGAACCCATAAAGCTCACTCTAGGAATGACATAGGCTAGCAGAGCTACAGGCTCTTTACCATTTATATAAAATTTCTAGAGTTCTTATTTTCTACCTGTTTAACTTTCTAGTTTTACAATGCATTTTATAACTCCAAAATCCCTCTTTACCTTCCCATGCAAAGTGGATGAATGGGATTTTCCTTTAAGCCTGCAACTTCTCAGTGGTAGCAGAAATTATTGTTGAGCAATTCATTCTTACAAGCAATATATGGATGTTTCAATGACAGATATTACACCATCACATTGCATACTGTGCAAAACAGTATAATAGTATCACCTTGCCCAATGTTTCCTTAATATTTTTTGTAAATTCCCACAGCAATTCTGTGTGAATAGTGATATTATCTCTCTCCAATCAATAAGATATTCTAAAACTGGGAAACTGCCCTTGCCTCAGTTTCCTTGTCTGCACATTAATGATAAAAGGATTTTCCTAGCACCTAAAGAAGCTGAGACTGTAATTATTTTATGTTTGTAAAGCTTATATACTTTAAATGTCAAGTATGGCTATGGACTATTAACTATCCACAATTCAAAAGTTTGATTAACAAATCTCTAAAGATCCTATTAATTTGCTTGTTTCAGTGTTACTGAATCATAAAACTGTCTTAACCATGCATCAAAAAGTCTGTTTAGAGAGTAGATTCCCAAACTGAATAGACTTTTTATTTTACTGAGTAATTAGGGAAATTTGCATTTAACGCCTGGAAGTTGTCCAAATATTCAAAAACCTAGTTAGCCAGATTTAGCTAATCTAGATATAGAAATAATCTGATTAAAAGCCCCAAGTAGATTATAGTGTAGGAAAGAATCTATTTGCTGATGCAAGGTCCTATGTCAAGCATTTTAGTCTAGTTTATCCCCACATTGGGTATTATCCCTCTGCAAATATCTTTGCTGGTTGCCAGTCTCACTGCAGTCATTCACTGCCCACCACCAGCCTCCTAACACAGCAATCAGTGAAAACAAGAGACTGCAATGACTTGAAAGCAGCATTGATAAGAGTAGAAAAACAGTATTTATCAGGTGTGTATGGAAAATGGTAATTGCTTACAGTGGCTTTGCTATAGGTCCATGATTTCTGCTAGGAGTCTCACACTGCTTTGCTGCAAAATGCATTTTAGGACTCAAAGTATCTGCCACCTCCTTCAACAATTCGATGTATAATCTAGATCAGTTGCTGAAGTGTAAGCACACTTCAAAATGACAGAAATTTTTTTCAATAATATTTTAAAGTCACTTTGCAAAATACCTGAAAAATGAGGAAAAGACTTGAGTCCAGTAATTTGACCTAGGTTGAAAGGTCTGAAGAAATGGAAAGAGAGAGAGAAAAACAATTAGAGTGGGCAGACGTTGCCTTTTGTTGATACAGAAAAAGAGAGAAAAGGTCCAATGAACATCTTCAGTGTTCCTCTCTGATAATCAATCTAAATTTCCAGAGAGTTGTGAGGATTAACACAATTTTAAGGGACACACAAATTAAGAGATTATTTTTTGTTGAAGTATTTGCTTCTTTAAAACCAAAAGAAACAGTGCATTAAATTAAAGGACAAAAGGGCATTAGTATCCCCTCAGGAGGATAAGGTCTAGAAGCTTAGTCTATCACTCATAAGCAATTAACCTAGGGGCTAAATAATAATGGTAGGAAGCATTTATGTTATTTTCAATTTTGGAATAACTGTACGATGCCAGATTATCAAATTATATTTATGGTTATTTTTGCTGCAGTTTTAAGTTTGGAGATAAGAGTTTTATATGGGCAAGTCTCTATTGGACACATATTACAGCATGCTAGCACTGAAAATATCTGTTCATTATTTAAGGCTTTACTACCATAAAATATTTGGATAATTTACATTGTTGTAGTACTTAGAATTCTCAACAATTTTTTTTCTCCTTTTGAGCTAGCCTCCTTTTGAGCTAGCCTGCTTGGTAAGACAAGGTGTCCTTGTCCTAAAAAGATGACAATCAATGAAGACTGAGAGAGGGTGGAGAGAAAGATATTTCTTTACACTCTTTATACATGGAATAAATGGGAAATGGGAAAATTGAGACTGTTCATACTTTAAAATTTGCTCCTTTAAATGTTTCTACAAGTTTACAAGCACCAATATCAGATGGTGAAATGATTGTTTTAGCTTATTGTGATCCTGATATTTAAAGAAACAGTGTCTGGCAGCATAGCTTGCTCCCCATCAAATCATTGTGGAAATGCATATAGTTGTTTTTTGCAGGTTTTTTTCGTGGGTTTTGTTTGTTTTTGTGTAGTTTTGTGTGGTTTTGTATGTTTTTGTGTGGTTTGTTTTTTTTGTTGTTGGTGGGGTTTTTTTTGTTTGTTTCTTTGTTTGGTATTTTTGTTTGTTTGTTTTGTTTTGTTTTGTTTTGTTTTGTTTTGTTTTGTTTTGTTTTGTTTTGCTTTTCTAAGAAGAGTCCTTTCTGATTTTGTCTGGCCCACAGATTCCAAAATTAGGGATCATGACCACATACAGGATCGCAGTAGTTAGAAGTGGACCACGGGTTTGGAAGAAATCTAATTGTTCACTGTAGTACGCATGCTCTTTAAAATTTAGATTCAGGCATCAAATAATCTACTCACAGATAAAGAAAAGTTCTAGATCATTGTATTTTCTTGTTTTAGAGGTAATCAGAGTGATCTGATAGCATTATTTAGCAGGAACTATTGTGTTTTTAATTAACATTGTATTTTAACCTGAATTAAGGTCAAGCAGAGAAAAAATATAAGTTACATTGGTATAAAAAATGTTGAGAGATGTGACTGCATGTATGATAAGTAGTCTTCTCTGAAAGTGTTCAAAACCCACCTGATGGCAATCCTGAGCAGCTCGCTCTGATTGAACCTGCTTCAGTAGTGGGGCTGGACTAGATGATCTCCAGAGGTCTCTTACAACCCCTTGTATTCTGTGAGTCCATGATTCCCTGAGAAAAGTACAATTATTGAAAAAAAAAATCTAAAAAATACTAAGCTTTACATGTTTTATATTAAGGAGATTATAAAGAGTAGACAAGGTAATATTTTTAAAAGATGCCTAAAGCAAATCACCACATGAATCCTTCAAATTTCTGCTATGTGTTTTTATACATTAGGGCAGCCACTTATCCCACTATTGCTGAACTAAATTTAAATGTAATTCTTTTATAAAGAGTGGCCAAACATCTGCAAGTTTTCAAGTCTTATGAAAGAGCTGCATTTCTGTGCTACGACTTCCCAAAATCAGGTAACGAAATCAATAACATAGCCACGGAATGAGAGTGAAATTAAAGTGAAATAGGAAAAAAAAAAGCATTCCAGCATTTTATCTCAATATGCAATTTGTCTTCTGACTATCCTTGAAAGAAAGAATGTCAAGAAACACCCTGAAGACAATGACAATAACACCAAAAGTGGTTGCATTAATTTATGGGGATGAGGACAATGAAACATTTCATGAATTGCTTTAGCTTTCATTCTCCAAATAATGTTTCAGCTGGGGATTGATAGTTGACAGCTGTGTTCACTGATAGGTAACCTTGTTGCAAGTTTCTGAAGAAAGATGTTCTTCTTCACTGGACTTGTCTCCGTTTTGTCATTTTTTTTTTCTCTCCTTAGAGCCAGCACAGCTATTGTTACATTTTAAAATATTTCTATCATGTATTTCTTCTTTGAAATAATTAATTTTTTCTTTGCGCTACTTGGCTGATAACATGTCATAATGTAGGCTGCCGAGTGCCAAATGACTCTCAGATTCATTCAAGCATTCAAAGTAAGAAAAACCATTCATCTAGATAAGATCTTATCTGACAAGTCAAGCTCAAGAAATCTCAGTATAATTATATGGTGTTAATGAAGGCCATGTATACAGGCAGTTCTCAGTATTAACCTCTGTGTTAGTCTATCAACAGTAACGTGAAACAGTCATTTTAAGTTAAAACATGTAGGTAGAATTTTTTAAGCAACTCAACACTTTCTATGAGAAACTTTTATCTTTTGCAAAGGATCACTAAGCCATGCTTTCCACAGAGATATTGTGATTATAGTACTCCTAGCCCACTTTTCTGGAAAGATATTTGTTTAAAAGCTAATGAACAGGCATTTTTAAAAATACAAGGAATATTGCTAGTTACAGAATAATAATATAGGATTTGTTGTCATTTGTGTTTTTCAAAAATCTAAATTTAGACGAGAGGTAAGCTTGCACTCTAACAATTGCTGTCATTAAAATTCATATGTTGGGAAATATTTTTAGTGGCGAGTGCAGAACTGCGTGATCATTCTGTATGATTATAATGTTTATTGCTTGATCTCAAATTTATGTATTTACTTATTTTTACTTTTAAGGGTCAATATTACTTATCTTTTTAATAAAACTCTACAACTAGTCAAAACAAAAATTCAGTCAATCAATGCTGTTTTGCTTGTTTTGGAAAAGACTGAATTATGAAAAATGAAACATTTAAAAATAATTTTTGCATTGCAACAATTTCAGACAAAAGGGTTTCATATGTGAACCTTTACTTGTTGAAAGACAGACATTTTCTCCAGAATGTACAATAATATATAATTTTAAAATTTCAAATAAGATCCAATAGAATTGAGTTCAAATCTCTATAAGACATTGGATATCACAGCATATGAATTTCCTGTTAACAAACTTGTGATTACAGTTAGCAAAGTTTATGTGTGTTTTCCCTAACTTTTTTTGCATTTGTCCCCAGAGTTCACAGTTTTGCTCAAAAAATCCCAACCATTTCTCCCTAACAAAATTGTCACTTATAGTGTTTTCATCTGTTGGGTTTTTTCTCTCTCTTTTTATTACTTCTTTGTTACTGAAGTCCTATTTAAAAATATTTTATAGTTATCTTTTTGGTCAGAACAAGAATCTGTTTTATTAAACTGCATTAGAACATAGAAGCTCCTGGGTGAAACCATGTGAAAAAGCATTAAAGTTGTAGAACTTCACGAAATGCCATCAAGAAATACTGCGCTTTAGAATAACCAAACACCTTTTACCAGAACCAAATATATCAACAGAAAACATTACTAAACAGTATTTACCAATTAGACAAGGGTTTTTTGACCTTGGCCTTGTCAATGATTTGGCCCAGCCATCTATGGAAAGCATTCCAATGTTTATACAAAGTAGTATGAAGATTAATCCTCTGTCATAAGCAGAGGAACGAGGCATAGGTAGTTTTTTACCCTCCAAGGTATCCTGTGATATAATTTTTTCTGTGTGGGTAAACACACACAAAGCTGAGGGGGATAGTAAGGCAAGCAGAGACAGTCCCATGAGGGGGTTTATCCCAGTGATCCTGAACTGTCTGCTCAGAAAAGTCAACAATAACCAGTTTCAACAAGCCCAAACTGATGAACATGCCCAAACTTTGTTAAAGCAGGGCAATAATCAAGGCAGCCACTCAAGTTAGCAGGTCAGTGTTAGCAAGACATGTAGAAGTACACCTGCAGTACAGATCAGGCAAGGGCAAGGCTGTGAACTTAAATCCAATTCTGTAATGAAGGATGGGGGAATGCAGTTAAGGCTTCCCACACAGCTCTTTTCCCAGCAGTCTGACCTAAGGTTACAGTGGCACCATACTGGAGTTGATCTGGAGTACAGACTGCCAAAATTCTAGACAGTGAAGGAGGTTACAAAGTCTACTGGTATCCTGAAGGCATGAAAAGTGAATATAAAGTTCTAAAGTTCCTTTCTTAAAAGCAAAACAATTTTTTTTTTTTTCTCTTCTCATTGTGTGGTGGGTTATTTTAACTTAAAAGCTGAAATTATTTTTTAGTCTTACTTTTAAAACAACACATCTTTAGCCTTGAGGGCTTTAATTTTCTTAACATATACAATAATCCCATCTATCTTCTCTTTTTTTCTTATTACAGGATCCTAGTTTATTCAATCCTTCTTCATATGTAATCTCTTCTGTAATTATGAACATCTTGTGTTTTGTCCCTGAACTATTTTTGTTCTTTTGTATCTTTTTTTGAGGCAGGAAAGTCTTTATTATAATTGGTAGACAAAATGTGAATCCACTTAGATGTATGCAGTGAGATAATTTTGACTTCTGTTTTGTTCCTTTCCTAAGGATTCTAATTTTATTTTTAATCATTGCTGAACTTCAAGCAGATATGTTTTGAGTTAAGGGTTTTTGGTTTGTTTTTTTTTAATAAAGAGATAAACAATGACTGCAAATAATTGTTAACATGAAATTTCTGGTGTTTTCCAGGTGTACTTTTCTCACCTTAGCACCAAATTTTGTCTGCCATTATGATTAGCTGACACTTAGCAGTGCAAGATCCTTCTACAACTCTCTCAGTAATCACACATTATCAATAAGCTTTATCACTTAACTCTTCATCAGCTTAATATATTGACCAGCAGAAGTCTTTGAGGATATTACTCTGAAATTTCAGTGTTTATTCTCCTTGAATCCAGCAGACTAGATGGTCTAACTAGTCCTTTGTTGCCTTTATTTTATGCAGTTGTTAATCCGTCTGTGCAACTTCCTTTTGTTACCATGAAACACCATAGTGACTTTTTTAGAGAGTCTTTCCAGAAAGCTTCCCGGAATTCTATGTAGAAAAAATAATCTGATAACAAAAAGACATATGCTATTTGACTCAATTAAGGAAATTTAATAGATATAACAGTCATTACTTACACCTGCAAAACTGTTTTTCTCCAGTATTTCATATCTAAGTGTTCCAAGATGTTGATAGTACAGCCTTACTGCTGAACTGTTTTATTTGGGCACAAGATTTTGTTACAAATAAATGTTCCTTGTCAGTATTTATTTTGCTCTGTGTATTTCCATATTTCAGTCTAATCTTTCTTTTAACATACAGTGCCAGTCTTCCACACAAACAGCTTCTGCCATTCTTAATGTAAATGGTCTGCTAATATCCAAGGTAGAGTGCTGCTCTGGTTATCTGACTTCCATCATATTCTTCAATCCTTAGTATCATAATATTCTTATTTGAAGTCAGGGCTTTGATCTTGGCTACCAAATTCTTTACATTTCCGTAATTATATTTTTGGCACCGTTCTGGTTATATTTTTTTTCATGTGTTTTGTTTCAATAGAGTCTTTTTTATAGAGATTGCTTATGCCTATTATCTTTCTCGATATTGTTGACTTCTCTCAGGGTTTGAAACACTGCAGAGATTTTATTACTTCACCCTTGAACACCAGTTGGATTTTCCTCAGTCTTTAGTTTAAAATTTCTGCATAAACTTTATCTTACATTTGAATTTTGTTTTCTTTAGATGCAACTCACCTGTCAGTTTTCTGTTATTTCAAAGGTTTCCCCAGTTCCTAGTAATTTGATAGCTGGTTGTAAACATGGCATAAAAAACATTTCTAGTGGGCTGTGAGTTTGCCTTGCCCTTTAGAAACATTTTCACATTTTTCTCCCTGTATTGTTCATCTGCCCAACTATGATTTGCTTCCCAGAACTTACTTGTAGGTAAATGTCTTGTAGTATTTGGTGCCCACCAGCACTTAGATTGACATCCTTGCTGGCATCATTAGCTGAGCACACCTAATGGTGGACAACTTAATACATTAATGATTGGGACACTTTTCTTTTCTAGATATCAGCTAGAATCCTGTTTTCCAAAGGGATCTATGCAGCATATGTTGCAATTTTTTTCAGCTCAGGAAAAAAAGACTATTTCAACAATTGGCTTGCTTTTCCGGTAGGTACTAGCGAATAAATTAAACATATTACTGGTTGCAAAAATACTAAGAAATAGGAATTTAGTTGCTCGACTTCTACTAGTCTTTGGTTTTATTAATAGGCTGTTATTCTGTCATGAATGTGAGTATGAGGTGAGGAAGCACAGTAGAATAAATAAAGTACATATGTGTATGTAGGGTTACAGGTTTGTTTGTACATCTGTGTGAAATTTGTAAATTTGCTACAAATATTTTCAGAATGGTAAATTATTGAAGACATAATGTGTGAATTTATTTTTGAGCACTATTTTAAAAAAATGTTGATCTATATGTTAAGTAACATACTTAAAGGGTGTATGCCCACTCCCTTTCCCCAGCTCAGAGAGATGGCATATCTATAAGAGGCATATATGTTTGAGGCATGTTGCCATATTATTCATCAATATGGTCCCAATTTTTAGGACTTCTCTTGAAACCTGAAGTCTTAGAGTGATATTTGGATCAAGATAATAGGTACCTACAGACAAAATGGTCTAGTGGTATTTGACTGTCTAGGCTGTCACAGACTTGATCTGTAATAATATCTGTCAGAGTTGACATAAAATATACAGAAGGCTTAAGTCCCAGTGCATCAGCTGGACACTGGATAGGATATCACAGGTCACCCGAAATAGCACTGCATGCCTATGTTGAGAGGACACAATCAAGTCTTCAGAACTAATTTGTTACACAAATTAAATCTCCATTAATTACAATGACACTTAGGCAAAGTCTGTGACTGAAAATGTTCATGCTCAGGATGTGGATACCATTCATACAGTCACATGAGTATAATAATGCTCTAAATTTTCTTTTCTCTTTTTTATTCCCCGCAGAAATCATGTTTAGACAAAAACGGTCAGATCTGACCATGACTTAATGTGGACTGATTTCTGATATAGTTTGAAAATCATTCTCATAAAATGCTTCCTTTTTCCTATTTATGATCTAAATTTCTTATTTTCCTTATTTGCAAAGATAATATGCTTCTTTATAGTTTGAACTTTTTTACACTGTATTTAATGCTGAATAATCTCAATATGATTCAGAAAAATTAGAAAAAGGAATTTTACCTAATGTCTTCTATACTGATGTGAAAGTTTTCCTTTGATTTGGGGGTTTGGTTATGTTAATTAATGCATCTGATCAACCATGACATACAAGTAATTACAATTTTTGTAGAAAATCTATTTTCTACAAATCTATTGTCATAGCAGAATTTCTGCCCCCTGCTTTATAGATTTACTCAAAGGACTGTGAGAATGGCAGTCACAGAGATGTAATATAGACCTTTTCCAGATAAAAGACCCAGAGTTTTATCCGTTTGATTTCACTCTTGGTAATGTCTTTTATTTGACAATTCACATAACTGCTTAAAGCACAAAAAAACTTCAACACAGTAATGAAGTTTTTAGTAAATTAATATTAAAATTATTCTATAAGACAGAGTATCTTAAGGACATACAAATAATATCTCCTGGAAAAAATTCAGTATGTTGTTCAAGAAATAAAGCTTTGAATTAAGGATGGTATATATCACAAAAGCCCTATTAATTAATTTTATGTTTGAAGTATTATGAAGCTTAAAAAACTCTTATTATCAAAAATGGATTGTGGGATAAGATGAATGTGTTCATAACATATGTTACGTGTTTTAAGTTTAAAATGGATGTAGTAGGGGAGAAATGCTGTAGATGAATGCAAATTTGGTGGCTTTCATGTAAATTTGTCAGTCACTGTGATTGCCTCCAGATTACTTCTTACTTTGATTTTAAAGATTTCTGCCAAAGGTGTGTTGGTAGGGTTTTTTCCTTTTTTTTTTTTTCCCCTATAGCATCATCAAGATATATATAACCTGAGATATCAACACTTACTGGAGAAGAATTCCTCTTTTCCTGAAAGACATTAAAAAATTGTCATCTCTCCTACTCTAAAATTTACAAATTCATAATCTAATATAGCCATAAAGGAACATAGGAACAATCAATGATATCTTACAATATGCTTATTTTAATGTTTTCTCTAGATTCCAGTTAATATTTCAGCTGAATCCCAGCTTATCCTATCTCTTTCCGTGTCCTACTGAGACCTTTCAGAGATGCTAAAAAAACCCCATGTACATAAATAAATAAACAAATCTAAAATGTTCCTTCTTTGTTGTATCTATTTATTACGTGATATTTTTGCTTCCTCTTTCCCCAGGTAATTATGTGGTTCATTTAGTGTTTTCATGTTTTTAAAGCTCAATTTCCTTGAAGGCTGCTTGTAACTGTTCCCTTTCTTTCCTGTGCTCATAACCAAGCTCCTTTTATCTCTCACCCAGCAAGCAGCAGTCACTGTTTTGCAATTCATTGATTGCTGCTGGGTGGATCTCAAATCCCAGCTATGCCATTTTGCAAGGGAGAAAATGGGAGAAATACACTCCGCTACCTCATGTGACCAAGAAACTGTGGCTTAGACCACAGCAACTGTTCATCACCTCGAACTCCAGCTCCAGCTTTGGCCTTTTGGTTTGGAGCAGTGGAGGAGGTCTGAAGTCAGAGGCCAGTGCTCTGTCTTAGAGAGGTGGGGTGTAGCTGCAATGTTAACATGCATACAGAGATGAACAGAAATGTGAGATCAAGGAGGCATTGCCATGCACCATCTGTTTCTCCTTTTTTAACCCTACTGGACACAGAGAAAGCAATTATTTTAAGGAAATAAATTATGATATTCCATTCAATGTCATCCTTTATTTTTTCATGTTTTTGATGATACATCATTTTCTTGAAAAGTTTCAGAAAAGCAAACACAACCCCTCCCACCCCCAAAGAGCTTCAAATTGATGTCTTTTATTTTCCAGAAAAGTAATAACCTTTTAGTCTATTTGAGGAAGATTTAGAGGGGTTTTGTTTGTTTGCTTTTGCCAAGTCAAAAAAACACAAAAATGCCTTTCATTTTTGACTGAGAAAATATCTGGCTTCTTCATACCATGTCAAGACGAATACATTTCAGTTTGTATATTAAATACAGTCTGAATTAATATTATCTTCTTCATTGTTTCCTTAATAAATGAGCACTCAAATACTCTGGTCATGGGCTATTTATGTAATTAATACTTAGCCATAGAACATATTTTTCCCCACTTAATTTAATAATAAAAGTAATTTTGTATTAATTTCTTTAGAAATTTTTCTTTGCTTATTTTAATTAAGTTCATGTATTTATTGTTTATTAGGAATATTTTTTCCCTAACAAATTATAAATATTCTCAGTATGAATGAACAATAACTCAAGAATTTCAAATATAGTTGTTGCAATAGCTAATTTTTACATTGTGAAAAACAACATTGAAAGTGAGACATGTACCAAGTGAGCAGGCACGTTAGTTTTCATCCAAAACTTCTTTAACCATGAAGGTGTTTCTCTAAATGAAACATAATAAATCATGCTGAAAGACAGCAATGTGAGCCACTATTCTGGTGTTATTTCAGAAAGGGTTGTTGTTTTCAGATGTCACTGCCTACCAGCTTCTTATTGCCACCTCTCAGCTGGACGTTATCACCTCACATATCAGCCAGCTGGTTTCAGTATAATGTTCTACAGTTTCATGTAAAGCCTCTGAACAGATCAGTCTGCCATTTTACTCATTGAAATAAAGGACGTAGGGACTGACATTGTAGAGAAGATATTCTGAGCCTTGAGAGAGAAAAAGTAAAAAGTAAAACTAAAAAATCTTCTTTAGCTTTTTAATTTTTTGTTAGTTGCAAAAGGATATAAAGTACACACTAAATCTGGTCCAGAAACTCAATACTGAGAAAGAAAGTGGTTTTTACCTCCTTTAAATTTTTATATAAGTAAGCTTATATATGATTTATATAAACTTTGCAGTACATGTTTGCTCTTACACTACAGAAAGTGAAAACAAATGTATATACAATATGATAAAAATGCTCAAGAAAAATGATTTGTCACTTGCAGACGGAAACTTAAAATGTCATCTTTCAGAGATGTTATCCTTCTGAAAATCCATGTGACAAGAAGGTTGTATTAATCTGAGAAGGCATAAGCAGGAGGAAAAATGTTTTGACTCCTTTTATGGATTTTTCATAGCTATGGTATGGTTTCAGATTCTGACCCTGTAATTTTTTATATTTACTAACATTGTAATCAACAGCAGAATAGAATGATTACTTATTTATGATCCATATCCAGCACAATCCAGAGAATTGATGGCATGACTCACAGAGCTCTGGGTCCTCTTCTGCCTTTAATTAATATTGCACCTGCTAGTTTGCTGCTACTGACACACTAACTGATCTTCCAAGTGCTGGATGTCTCTCATCACTTTTTTGTTTTGCTTTTTGCTTTGTTTTGTTTTAAAGACAGACACTTTCACTTTTCTAATGAGACTTTTATTTCTTTTGTTCATTAATTACAGACCCACTATGTTAACCAATGAAGTTTTGTTTCAGCGGGGTGAAGAGTATGGGAACCCCTCAGGTTTCAGAATGGAAAAGCAGAACTCTCTTCTTTCCATCCCCTTTCTACTGAAGTCAGGAGTCATATATTTAGAAGAGGAGAGATGGAAAAGCCAAATGAGGAATCAGACATTCTCCATCCTTGCTTTTCCACGAATATCTGAGGACATTTAGGGCCAGTGTTCTCGATGAGAAGTTTATTCCCACTTTATCTTGTATTAATTCTGAATGACAGGACCTATATTTTAAAAAAGTAGATTTCTACTGGTTGAAGCAACCAAAAATGTTAAAGTGGGAGAGTACTTGGACTGCTGGCCCAAACTGACTAGAACAGATACTCTGTACCGTATGACACCATGTTCAGCAATAAATAGCACAAAGAAAGAGGAAGAGAGTACATTTCACTTTCAAGTAACCATTAGGAATTCTGAGGCCCTGCTTTCCAGGAACTGGCTGGACACATATCTCTTGTTAGAAAGCAGTGAATTAATTCCTCTAGTTTTTTTGCACACACATCTTTTGCCTTCCTTGTTAAATTTTCATTGTCTCAGTCCACAAATCTTTTCATCTTCCTTTCATTTTCTCCCTGTCTTGTGAGAGAGGAAAGTGAGAGATGATAGGGTGGAAGTTCAGCTGCTGGCCAGATTCAACTCACTATTCTAGCACTCATCCATAACTTGCTCCAGTTACTGCATTCACAGGGCCATGTGACCTGAGATCCTACTCCAGCTGCTGGCACTCAGAACTCATCCACACATGCACATCAAATAGAAAGTACCTCACTCAGGAAATTATTTAGAAATGGAGTTTAATAAGAAAATAGGGCAGACTGCACTGATCCCCTGCAGACAGTTTTACTGACCTGGAAACTATTTGCATATGACAAGACATTTCTGTCCCCTTATCCCTCTATTTTCCAATGCTCATTGCTCCTCAGGTTACCTAGATCCACTCCTTTTCTGTCTTTGACTTCTCCTCTAAACATCCCATAAAAAGTCCTATGCCATCCCAAAATGCTCTTCCCCTGTATTCCAGAATGTGCCCCAAACTTCTCAGCAGAAACCCTTCTCGGTCAAGAAGGTGGATTTCTTGATGGATTTAATCTCTGGGCAGTGGGTTTAAGACTCTCCTGAGGCAGACCTGGGAAAAGCCCAGGCATATGATCTGTTCGTCTGAGTCTTTAATTCGGATTTCCCACATCTGCCATTGAACCCCTGTGATCCTATGTAGAAATGTGTGGTTTTTTTATAGGCTGATGGCTCCTGTGACAGATCTGGGAGTAACCTGGAATGGTATTTTTTAAGTCTCCACCTGCTATTGTCTCTCTCAGTGGGTGTACAGATGAGCTTTATCACATAGCCTAACACATTCCAATTGTAGCAAATGAATTCAGTCTTTTGGGGTTCATTCCTTGTTATTGTCCCTAGGGCACTCTTTCTATTATAATACAATTAAGGAAGATGAGTTTCAGGGGCCTTTATCAACATCAAGGCTGAAAAAGAGCTATTAGATTAAGTAACACAGACCCTGCCCAAAGCAGCACCTGAGTGAATTACAAACTACTGCCAATCCTCTTAACTAAATATGATCAATTGGAAAGGGAGTGTTCCACTGCTTCCACTGGAATACATTTCCTCCTGGATTACTATTCAATTAATTAATCTGCCAGATACTACTTACCCCTTGGGCTATAAAAAACTGTGTTTATTTTATTATTATTTTGCATTGAAATGGATATATGCATACAGTATAATACTTAGGATCTATAGGTTACATAATCTGGGTATGACAGCTTCCAGCATATGTACAAATGCAGGCACTAAGATTTTAAAAATAATATCCCACCATTTTTCAAGAAGTTCTAGATAATATTGGCTAAAGATGCAGGAAAGTGTTTTTTATGAGATGTTTTGACCTATTTTTCTTACACCACTGTGACATCAACTTCAGGAATAATATGAAAGGCAGATTTAGGTTGCACACTCATAAACAGAAATCTCTCCTAGCAGTAAGAATAGTGAAGCAGTCAAATAGATCATCTAGAGTCAGTGTCTGATCCACATCACTGGAAGTTTTGTGAACAGTTTGATAAAAGCAACTGTCCAGAACAACATTGGCACGGTTGCCACTGCCTTTGGACACAAATAAGGCAGTCAAACTGTCAAGACCTATTCCCATCTTTTTGTCAGAAAATGGTATCTCTGATCCTTGCTGTTGTGCCATCATTTAACCAAATAGCGACTGTAGGAAGGCATTGGAAGCTGACACTTTAAATTCTTATAAGACGAACAACTGGAGTTCAGATAGACCTTGAGATTTATTTCCACATGAAATGACAAACAAGTTAGGCTGGTCCTACCAGTAATTAATTTGCCTCAGAAATCTCAATCCATCAACTGAGTGTCCGCAAATGGAATTCAGATTCTGCAACTGAATTCAGTTAATCAGAAAATATAAATAGTACTGTTGTGTTGATACTTTTTCCTTCTTGTAGGATGACTCTCCAAAGAACTAAGAGATCACAACTTCCACACCATCATAATCTTGTAATGTTTACCACTTGGCAATGCTAAGAGGAGAACCAAAAATAACCTAAAAGAAAATGTTTATAATCCCACCTTGAACTTTTCTGTTAGAATATTCCCTTAATACTGTTATTCTCAAGTAACAGACTGTAAGTATGTGGAAATGCCTTACTTTGTTGTTGGGTCATCCTTTATTTTACACCCAGGTGGACATTGCTGACACTAATGTCAAGTCTGAAGGCTTGGAAGATGATATGTATATATAGTGCTATTTATTAGTATCAGTTAAACAGAGCTTTCACAAATGTTAAATAATAACAATAAAATACTGGTGTCTAAAAGTTAATAAATATACAGATGAATACTGATTTTTTTTTTCCTAAGAGTAGTAGAAACACAATTACATTTACTAGACTAAATATAATTTGTCTCAGGGGGGCTGAGTATAACAAGGACCGCAGCTGGGTATGGAGCTGTCATGCACAGTGTGAAATCACTTCTCTGTTGGTATTTTATCACCTACATACAAGAAAACACCAACACACCAAAAGAACCTCTATATCTCTGTGAATGAACTGTTCCTAGAAACCAAGCTGGCATTGTGTCTTATGCAGATACCTTTATGTAGGATCAGTTTCTGAGTCCTGAGTATACTGAGGTTTTGGTAACAAAGCATCTACTATCTACAAAGGAAGGGACTCCAACCCTGTTGGGGATATTTGGACTCATCTTTTGTCCTGAAAGGTGCTCCTTAGGCACTGGGTGTGGAACATGGATGCTCACTTTAAGGTTGGAGATTGCACTTCAAAGGGCGGTTGTGGACTACTTCCTCTAGTTCAGCAACATCAGGAGTCTTCATTGAACTTGGGCCTCTGCAAGAGAAGAAAAGGTAAAATGGGGGGAGTTTTGCAGAGTAGAAGTAGATAAAATATGTAGTATACAACACAGAAGATACAATATACATGACATAGTGCATAGTGTACAATATATGTTATATAACGTTTATTGTGTAATATATAATATACATGGAAATGAAATATAATAGGAGAAAACTGGATTCACACCAATTAAAAATTGCATCCTTTCTTTCTCCCTTGTCTGTTCTGTGGCTACTTGTAGTATCTTTGAAAATTAGGGCCATGATTTTCCTACATTTCCACAGAGCATATAAACTGATTAAGACAAAAAAAAATACAGCTTTGGGATTTGTGCTTTGTGTGCATGGTAAATCCATAAATGAGGTGCTTCAGGCAGTGTTTGATTTTCTGGGCTTGCAAAAAGGTGTTTAGTCACTTGTGTTTGGCCAGTAGGGACTAGATGCACTGTGTGCAAATGCATCCTTATATACACAGATAAATGTATGTGTACGGTAGGCCTTTATTCCTCCAGTTACTGTTTGACTTGTTTGAAGGCATGTACATCATTCCTTTTACTTGTTTCTCTCACTTTCAAAAAATGAACATTTTAAAAAAATGCAAGTCCCCTATAACCAGTAGATTTAAATCAGTCCATCATTAAAAAAACATGGACTCTAATTAATTATTAATTATTGAGAGGAAAGACAACATGGAGTAGCCTCAGGCTTGACAAGCTGTCAAGAATGCCTGCCAAGGCTGCCAGGCTCACCAAGCTCCTGGGTCATTGCCACATTAAACACAGAAAGTTAAATTACTTTTCCTAAGATCTGGAGAATAACAATTGGGCATAAAAGTATCTTTTTTTTTTTTT
>VWZS01011053.1:2466921-2510888 GCA_013397075.1 Rhabdornis inornatus
TTTTTTTTTTAACATTACTATCCTTGATTGTTTCAAAAACACTGGAGACAATACTACATAAGTGGTGGAGCAGCTAATAAATTCCTACAACAGCAAATGGAGAAAATAGTTTGTGAAGCCAGTTACCACAAAGGGATACACTCCTTCCTCATAAATGTTTTGTATAAATATAAAAGATGAAGGGACTGGAACCTAATAAGAACAGAAATCACAGGGCCCAGAACAGGATACAGAAGTGTCATCAATTCCGTTTATAGTGCAACCTAATTTTAGCCGTATGTTTATCATGCAAATAGTTTTTACATTAGCAAGGGAGAGAGGCTGCATCATGGAAATCTTTGGCCTGTTGTGTTCCATGCACTCAGTCAAAATGGCCTTAAAACATTGTGAATGGCTAGGGAAAAACCTTTGCTTTGAATCATAATAAAAGCAGTCCTTTTGAAGAAAAATATATGTTCTGTGAATATCTTTGAAAGAAAAAGCATGGTAAAGGAGAAGTAACACCATGATAGCTGTTATGTTTAAACACTTTTATCAAAGAGATTTAATAAACTTTCCAAAAATGCATTGGTCTTGGGGCAATTTTATCACAGAAAGAATATTACTGCAGAAGTAAGCAAAACCTGAATTATTAGTAAGCAATATTTGAATTTTAAAATATTGTTTTTCAGTTAAAAACACATAATCAAACAATCTTTTGTAAGACAACATGTTCTTAAGAAGTTAATAATAAACCACACAGATATTTTGAAAAATTGGAATAATACTTGAAACTCTTGAAATCATAGCAGGTAAAGTGTTTTCTTAAAACAACATTTAGAGGATCCTAGAATTTCTCTGGCAGAGATCTTAGTCTTGTGAACTCTTTCCCAAATGAAGGAGCAGAGAGGCTTTATTTTTTTTTTACTTTCTTTCTATGATTTTTTTTTCTTCCAACAACTTTAAAATCTGTTTTTAAAACACAGTGTCCTGTAAATGTTTTCTTGTCAAATTATGCTTATTGATGGATTATTACAGAAAAAGCAGGTCCTTATACAAGGATGTAACCTAAATTAAATATCTGGTATTAATTTCAATGGTATCATGTCTTTAATTTCTTGAATTCTGAGAAAAAGGAAAAAAATAGTGGGGGAATGTTGTACTAGAAGTCAATATTTCCCAGACTCATTGGTCTAGAAATTTCTACCTGAACTAAGGAAGTAAAATGGAAAATAGTCTACCCCATACAACACAAGATTTTATCCTGTTCCTTTAGTACACTCAAAAAGTGTTATCATGGGAATAAAAATCCCAACCTACCAACTAAAACGAAAGAACATAATTAAATCTGTCAATAAACATACTATATATTTATTCTATGTGCAATGTTACAAGAAAAAAGATAAACAAGATTAAAAATCTCAGTAAAAAAATTGCTTACATCCGAAACTAATTTTCTGTTCAGCATGCATAATAAAAATAATAAATAATAAAAGTCATACAAAAGAACATGCCATAAAAGCTCTAGAAAAACCAGAGGGTGTATATTCTTCACAGCATTTCAAGGGTAAAGAACATGTTTAATAGAATCTGTGCTAGGATTGAAATACTAGGAGCAAAACTTCAAACCAGCATGGCCTGTATTTTATATTTGTTTGGGATTTTCCTTGTTGGGGACAGTATGAATCATTATTAGATATTTTTCTCTATAGTGTATCACAATATTTATGCACAGAATAGTCAATAAGAGACCAGATTCAGCAGTGCAACCAATTTTTGTCTGATAAGATTTTGCCAGTCACAGTACTGTGTGATATTCCCCCAACCCTGTTAAATATAAATATATATAAAATTTGCAAAATATATTATCATATTTCAGTGCCCTCCTGAAAGGCACATACTCTATTATAACTCAAGTATCTGTAAGCTAACAATGAATTTCAGTGGATTTGTATTTTGCCACAAAAGATTTAATATGGGGTGCACATGATTTTTACCAGTCTGCCTTTTTTGTTTTCCTGTCTTTCTTGATTTCCTGTTGAGTGAGGCTGTGAATTTTCTATTCCTTAGGAAATGCCTCTATTTCAAAGGCAACCCTAAACTTTCAGCTCTGTTTTCTAACTCCTCCCAGAGTCATTCATACCGTGTCTGTGAAACATGTGCAGGACTACTTTCTGGCACTGTGTACAATTGGCTTGAAAGATCCTATGCCCCCACTAATGAACTCTCACAACACAGAACAAGGTGCATGTATCCAAACTACATACTGGGAATTATTCCACTTCCATGCAAACCAATGAGCCTCAGCCAAGAATCCTTTGGCACAAGATAAAATCATGTTGGCAACTACCTTAAAAATTTAACAATATAAACTCTTTCAGTACCTGGGAATGCTGCCTGGCATTGTTCAATTCTTTAGGATGGTTATAACTTCAGAGTTTTCATAGAATATAATTAGACAAGGCTAGGTTCTCAAAGGTATTTGTGCACCTAGCTTCCGTTTCTTTCAAAGAATTTAGGCCCCCACACTGCCTTTATCAGGTTGGCGAAATTGCACAGAATAAGAACATACACCTCTGCAAATTGAAGCAGATCCAAGTCCAATTTGGTGCAGAAGCAGCTTCCTGGAATACTGAACAATAACACATGCACAACATTCACTTCTGTAAATCAGTTATCTGTTACTCATCACTCATTTTGCTTTGCTTTTTATACAGTCAAACATAAGACAAAAATATTTCTGTGTGAATGTCTACACTCTCATTCTTGGAAGTTCATGTCTGACAAATGGTGATAACTTACGTCACTAACTAGATTGTTAGATTTATTTATAATTTTGAAAATGTTTAAAAGCACAGTCCTTTCAGCCAATTTTAAGTGTATAAAAATGGCTGGATACTGTTTAGACAGAACAACAAATGATATGAGGGCAAACTATTTCTGCCATGCACAGGCATTTGAGAGTAGCAGCAATGTAGCAGGCTGTGCTGTGAACTGCATAATGTGTACCCTGGTTTGAGTGTGGACAGCAGTGTCCTGAAAATCTCTCAACAAATTCCCACAATATAGCTCTGTTGTGGCTGGCTGGACCTGCCAACTGAGATTACTTCTCATGCTCTGCCTTTGTCTCACCTTCTGGCTGTTGTTCCTCTCCCTAGGCATTTCTGGTTTGATTCCTTGTTTTGTAAGAGGCTTTAGCAGAAACTAGCACATTAAATTACAAAAAAAGCCAAGCTCCCCCCCAAAAAAAAACAAAAAAACCCCAAGAAACAAACAAACAAACAAACAAACAAAGCTAAAAACAGAAACAAAAAAACAAAAACAAAACAAAAAAAAAAACAAAACCAAAAGCCCACCAAGTGTGCAGCACACACTACAGGGTTGAATAAAATCCAGAAAAGAAGACTCAGATCCACCACAAGGCTTTAAAGTATGTCTGTCTGAAATTACTTCCAAGATGGCAATTAACGTTATGCATGCATAATATTTATTGCTGTGCAGCATTCATACACATTCACAGATGTATTCTTAGACACATACAAAGCAGGCCACTGCTGGCATTTCTGATGTAGAGGAGGCACTCACTGCAAAGATCATCTGGATTCCAGTGTGTTTCTCTCAGTGGATTTACTTTTACTGAGAGGCCATTGACATTGTTGATGGTATTACTGACTCTGGACAAGTTACCTAAGCTCTCAGTGTGAAAAGTTTGGCCAAACTGACAACGATTTTACCTCTTGGAAAGTTTTTTGACATCTGTGGATGAAAATTACTGTACTCTAAAAAAGTTTGTCCCAGTTGAAATCTTAGGGGTTATTCAGATAAAATGTGAACAAAAATGCGAGATGCAAATAAAGTTACACCACATTACTACCAGAGCATATTTATTTTTTTATTAGTCTTTTACTGAATGTGAGAAAGGCTAATAAACCAAATAAGCCTAAGAGGTGTGCAGGAAACATGATCAGTCATCAAATAAACCAAGTGTTACTATGAGAGATAGAATAATTGAAGGCTTATATCCTATAAATTTCCTGCTTTCCAAGCTTGGAATAGATATTTCCTGTCACTAAAAGCACTTATTTAGGTCTCTCCTCCAACAGATGCTTCGTTTCATAAAACCGATAGGAACCTCAGGTCTATACTTGTAATTAAAAGAAGCTTCTGGGAATAAGTTCTAGTATTGGATACTGATTAGTTAAATATTATCTCTCCCAAGGCTCTGGTTTGCATTGCTCCAGCTAGATCTCCCTGCTGTACAGATATTCTCTTGATAAGGTTCTTTATTAACACTGTATATATGAGTCAGTCAGGACCAATCCATCTTGCAGCACAGAACTGAATTCTAGCTTTTTAAATTTATTTAGTTAGCTACATAAGTAAAAGAGAAAACCACTGACAGATTTACCCCAAAGTGATAATCCAATTAGAAACATTGCTACAGATAATTTGCAGACAAATATAGAAATATATGCATTTAAGCATCTAGACAATCTTCTTGTGCCACCTTAAATTATGCAAGAAACAAAAGATGATTCCTGAATGAGCAATATTGTTAGTAACAATGCTGCTGCCACATGCAAATTAACTTAAATTCGTTGGAGAAATGAAATACCCATCCTTCCTCCTCCCATCCCTCTTCCCAAAGAAAAGGAAGAAGAAAGCTTTGAAAAGACATGAAGAAAAAGAAAAGTCTTAACTCACTTCCTGTGCAGAGGGGCAGTACAAAACTTCTATCCTTTCAACTTGTTAATCTAATGAAGGATTCATCTCAATAGGTTTAGAGCATCAAATGTGACTAAAAGTCATTAATTTTAGTCCACAGTCATCATAGAGTTTCTTTCCAGAGTCAATGGAGAGGAACTGGCATTATCAGAGAGTGATAAATCCACTCTAACATCGGTGTCTAAAGTAGGTGAAAGAATCAGCCTCTGGAGATGCCTGCTTTTGTATAACATCTGTGAAGACACCTCCAGTAAGCCACTAACAATAGGCATCTAACTTTGAAAAGCTTACATTTAAATCTGATCAATGTGATCTCACCTGATTTTTCTTGTAACAAACCATGATTACTTGAACAGTATTTCCACGAGTGACTAGGATAAAGTGCTCTTTCTTTCAGCCACAAATCATTCAGATTCCCATTCTGTCATTCTGACCTACAAGAGTCATTCTTTATTTGTAGTGGAGAATGATGCTCAGTACTGAGGAAGGATGGAAGAGCTTGATGTGAGGTCAGTAAGTCCTTGTAGATGAGGCTGAAGCATTTACCTGCCAGAAGTTCTTTTCACTGTTCAACCACACTTTACTGATTGGCAAGTGCTTGCATTTCCTGATTGCTTTTGATTCAGATTGCCACACAGAGGATAATTTTTCCCTTTTTCTTTCCTGATGCTACTGATGGAGGTTTTTTTTTACAATGTTCTTCATGGCCTTTTTGCCTTGTGTTCAGCTTCAGTTTTTTGAGTTCATCTGTGGCATCCCCAGATTGTATATCTGATACTTTCTCTCCTGTCTTTCTCTTTGTGACACTCACTGTTTCTGCACTACTCTTCTACACTTACAGCCATTGGGACTTAAACTCTGCCACAGAGCTTTTTTCTAGTAATATAAGCACCTTTTTCCTGTTTATAATTCATAAGAAATTCCTATCATCCACACATTGTTTTGAGCTCTGAAAGTGAGAAAGTGGGTGTCTGCTTAGAAAAATCCTTATGCCTTTCTCATCCTTGTTCAAAGCAGAGCAAGCACACCTACTGCCTTCTCTAAACACCTCTTTCACCATGCCAGAGATTATTAGTTTATCTCATTTCAAATAGGATCTTTTTCAGATCTGTCAGCTACATCTAATACCTCAGGCAGTTTGCTTCACCTTTCCAGCCATGTACATGGTTTACAGCTTACACTCAAGTCCTTTATAAATTACTTTTGACCTTGTTTATCAGCTTTACGGTAAATTGTACTAAATTAGCTCATGGTGAGTGCTAAATAGAGCTTTATATATTTACATATTTGATGCTGTGGATTTCATATATTATTTAAGCTTTTACTGCTTTGGAAGATTTTCTTTTTTAATGCAGCCATTAGACGCTGCAGTAATCTTAAACTCATTTGATCATTTGGAATTTCTGATTTCATCTGCTCTGTGGTCAGCCTATGTGTAAAAAATGATGGTTTAATTTTGCTAGGAATGTGGGTCAGTGTCATACCCCTGAGTCATACCCCTGAGTCCCCTCCTCCCCAGAGTACAGTACAGGGTTCAGTACCAAGCTAGAGAGAGTGTTACTAGTCACCTCAAAAGAGAGCAACGGAAGGCGTTTCACTAACTTTCCCAAATATCTCTACAAGGAACCCTCAGAGGGGCTCCCTCTCCAGCTGTGAGATGCTTTCAAGCTGAAGCTTCTGTGCACAGAGTCCACCTGGATTCCCACCCCTGCCATGTCACAGACATTGCTTTGCTCTGCCATCAGCCAGATCCCCCAGCAGCAGGCCCAAGTACCAGCCTGGCTTTGGTCTGTCCCCACCTCCATGAAGGTGCACAATTCCCAGAACTGGCGGTGCCCTAACTGCCCAGATGCTCTGATCCTGCCTGGAGCAGTGAGGCAGCCCTCACTGCCAGTGCCTGCCTTTGGTAAACCTCATGGGAGATGCCTCTTCCTCCTGGAGCCTCCAGCCTCCACAATGCCATGGTAGCCAACTCCCTAAAGCGAATGCAGACAATCCCTGGCCCATCCCACCTCTTCTTGATAATCAAGAGAATCTGTTCTGCAACACTGCAGGCATCAAAACAGAGCAGACACTCTGTAATAGGATTTGGAGAAAGTCCTAAATATGCGAGCACTGCAGAAGTTGAAATATGAAGATAAGGCAAAAGTGAGGAAAATACAGAAAAATTATTTCCTATTAGAGGCATCACAAAAGAGAGGACTTTTATAAAAATTGAATAAAAATCCCTCAGCCTAAACATATTTTCATTTTTTTACTAATTTCAGGACTTTGTAGTTCAACTCGCTTTGCTTCAGTGAGTCACTTCATTCTTGACGGTTCACTGAGCTGGGACAATAATAGACTGCACAATAAATGTTCCTCATGTGTTGTACCAATTTCATGTGTGAGGATGATTTTGATGAAATGTACTGCTTATGAAAGCAATCAATAGGCAGTAATAGCCTTAGCTGGGCCAGGTACAGGGAAGAAAGGGGCTATACAGACTTTCCCAAGTAGTTCTGCCGATACACCTCTATTACTTGCAGCGGCTGGAGTCTTCTGGTCCAAAACATGCTGGAAAGAGTGTTAGGGATCAATTTCTGATTGCTAAAATGCCAAATACAATCTAAACCTTAGAAACCATCCAGTGAACAAACCTGACCCTTGGGATCTTTAAGACCCTGCTCAACTAGGTGAGAGAGCTGCACTTTTCACATTTTTTGAACTGATAATTAAAGCTGCCCTAGTCTATGAGGTTTTCATTCTTTTTTTTTCTGCATTCACACTGAATTTTTAAATTAATATGCATATACTATACTTGTACCTGTTTGTATGTATGTGCGTGTGTATTTGTATAAATGTGCATATAGAAAGATATGTGTATGGGCATATAGTGCAGTAAGGTTGGTATTTGGTAGATGCATCATCTTACCAATCCATTGCATTCATATGATGGTCTTTGAACTTGAAAATGTATTTTGAAGCAAATGTTATACCACGAGCAATAGTAGAAATATCAGATCACATGCAATAGTTACTGTCTCGGGAAATATGAAAGGAAGAATATGTCTTTCTTCTCTGTTTGGTGAGAACAGTCTGAGACTGGAAAGAGATAGTTTACAAGGACATGTACTGATAGAACATGGGGGAATGGCTTTAAACTGAAAGACAGTGGGTTAAGATTAGATTTTAATAAAAATTCTTTACTGTGAGGGTGGTGAGGCACAGGAACAGGTTGCCCAGGGAAGCTGTGGATGCCTGATCCCTGGAAGAGTTCAAGTCAAGGTTTGGTGGGGCTGTGAATGACTTGGTGTTTTGGAAGGTGTCTCTGTCCATGGAGGGACAGTTGGAACTTGATGATCTTTGTAAGTCTCTTCCTACTCAAACCAGTCTCTGATTCTAGGATTCTATGAGCATGATAATTTTTTCCAAGCAATACAGAATCACAACTATGTGGTAACTGATGGAGTTTTGCAATAGTCAAACTCTTTAAAATGACAAGAGATACCTTGGAAATATAAATTACTAGAATCCTTATCATAAGGATAAGAAGAAATACATTGAATTCTGTTTGTTTTTGTTTTGTTTTTTTCGTTTTTCTGTTTTGTGTTTGGTTATGATGTGAGAAGAAGGCTTTTGACTTCAAGGGTCATCAATCCAACATTTTTGTGTGAAGTCCAAAGGCTTAACTTACAACCTTGAATTGTATGAGAAGAAAAGAAAACCAATTATTAACAGGCTGCTCTGATGCACAGGGAAAACCAAGAAGAATGAGGGACATATGGATATAAAAAAGGAATAAGCCTTGCCCTTCTCATTCCAGCCACTTGTATTTTGGGGCTATTTCTAACACACTGTGAACCAGAAAAGTCTCTGCCTGTCATAACCTTTGTTAATGAATTACACATATTGTGTCAATTTCTATGTAGGTATGTCAAGAATAAATAGTTTAAAATTATTTGTTGGTGAATCACAAACAACTGTGGAGTGAAACTTATTTTTATGCAGAACCAAACTGAATCCTAACTTTATCAAGCTATGTGACCTGAGTTTGCTTACTGAAGGAAATAAATGAAAAAAACTGTATTAGATACCTGTATTAGAATCACAGCCATTTTGTGGTATAATTTCTCTGCATCTACTTCAAAATGTAACATCATATTTTATAAGTTGAAGATTTTGCTATAATAAAGCAGTGATTGTTTTTGTTTTTGTTGTTTTTTGGTTTTATTTTGTTTTAATTTTCAGGTTTTAAAACTAACAAAAATTTCAAAAATTATTTTTAAGAAAATCACAGGACTTTTATTTCATGAGGAGTAGTAATGAAAAATGAGGCACTGATCTGGCACAAAGCTTGCATGTAAAACACATTTGTTTTTAACTTGTCAAACATATGCACTTCACAGAAGAATGAAGAAGCTGGTCAAGAGTCTCGAGAAGTCCTATGAGGAGTGGCTGAGGGAGCTGAGATTGATTAGTCTGGACAAAAAGGAAAATGTGAAGTTTCTGGTGCAACATGCCATCACACCTTCTGTCAATGCCTAATCTTATGATCTACCAAATTGTTTAAGATTCTACTCCTCATCAGCCATTTATCAGGTCTATTTGGTTTCCTTACAAAAGTAAAACACAATGTAGAAAACTAGGAGGTGTCTTCCATTTTGATGAGTCATACTAAAGGCATTATTTTTTGGATAAAAAGTATAAGAGCACTACTGCATCTTTTCTCATGGATAGGTTTTTGTGAAATATCAGCATTAAAGACTTATAGAAATGACAGTTTTGCAAATGAGCAGTAATTAGTCCATAATTGTATGTTATGTGTGTTTGAAAGGTATCTGTATGAAAAGTAAAGCATGTGGAGAGGATGGTTGAACTGGTAACAGTTTTCTTCATGTGCATATTTGCAACAGATTTATTTTCCCTAGTTTGCTTAGCATTGGGATCTTGTTCAAATACTTTCACTCCTGTATTTTTAAAATTCACATTTTCTATTGATTTTACTGGCGTGCTACAGTGCTAGCTATGGAAAAGGTTCTACTTTCAATCCGTTGCAGGATTCATATTCTTAGAAATTATTAAAATGTTCTATTAGACACCTGTCTGCTTCTGAAAATAAAATAGAGCTCATGCACATAAATGTAGTACTCAAAGGGAGGTGTTTTTAATAGAAACTCAGATCATCCCACTTCTTCCATAATCTCACAAATCTGTCATTGTTGCCACCAGTACTTCTGGTTTGAGTCTTTCATAAATGAAGCTAGTTGTCCCTCTCTTCCTCTCTTTCTCTGGTTGCCTATTTTTTTTGTTTGTTTGGTTTTTTTTGTTTGTTTGGTTTTGTTTAGTTTTTTGTTTGTTTGTTTGTTTTTGTTTAGTTTAGTTTAGTTTTGTTGTTTTGTTGTTTTGTTTTTTGTTTGGTTTGGTTTGGTTTGGTTCGGTTTGGTTTGGTTCGGTTCGGTTCGGTTCGGTTCGGTTTGGTTTTGGTTTTGGTTTTTGGTTTTTGGCTTTGTTTGGTTTTTGGTTTTGTTTTTAATGTCTTCGTTTTGGGGTTTGTGTTGCTTGGAGGTTTTTTTTTCTTTTGGCTTTGTTTTTGTTTGATTTAGCTAGGGCCAAATAAAACATATCAATATTCAACAGTACTAAAGGTCAATCCCTCGTTCAGTTTGCAGTTGATAAACCCAGTTTATGAATCTTACCATCAATCATTTGTTATATCTGTTGGAGTCAGTAAGACAGGAGTTTCTCTGAATCCTTCAGAGAGAGATCGGAATGCAGAGATTGAATTAAAGCCTTTGGATGGATTGCGTAAGTGAGCAGATGGAGCAAGTAAGTAAATAAGTAAGTAGAGTAAGTTTTAAGTGTTTTAAGTAAGCAAAAGGTCTTAGATGCCAGAGAAGTAGTACATGTTCTAGTGAAGGTTGAAAAACATACTAGTGTTTCCTTCGAGGCTCCAAGAACCTAGCTTCAGACATAATAGAGTTATAGTTAAGAATATTGCTTACATTTTTCAGTTAGAGCAAGATAGGCCATGTACGTAGTCTATAAGTAGCCTGGCATGCTAAGAAACAGAATTCTAATAGATTAAGAAGTAGTGGTCCAAGTTTGTGTCTTAGCTTGTTGGAAAGTTTCTATAAAAGAACATGCACTAGGGAGAGCTGGGGCTCTATGCCATGGCTTTATGCCATGTGCATTTTGCCATTGCATTTTGCCACTGCATTTTGTCACCTGCATTTTGCCATTGCTTTTTGCCATTGCCTTTGCTTTGCTTTTGTTCCTGCTCTCTTGCCACCATCATCAACACCCAAGAAGAAGATCGGAGCTACCCAGCTTCTCCGGCCCTGCTGGGACCACGGGGAGCTCCTGCTTCTGTTTGGGACTCTAAGTCAGAACTTAACATGGACTTTACTGTATGACTTTTGCTTTTGAGACTGATGTGCTTCTACAATAAATAACTTTATAGCAACTATTAGCTGCTTTGCTTTTTGAAGAACATAACACAACAGTGTGGGTGCCTCAGAGCACCCGGAGGTTTCAAAACCTCACAATATCTATAGTGGCATCTTCAGATTTATACCAAATGATTGACAAAGACCCATTCACTCTGAAGCAACTAAAGGGTAGAAGACATTGTGCAGCATGTCAAATTAGGGAGAATTATGCATGTGTGCTATCCTTTAAGCAGAGTTTCCATTTCCAGGTCACTAAGGTTCAAAGTTATCTATGGGCAGGCTTTTACTGATAGATGCGAGGAACTTCTGAACTCACAAGCTTTGATTGTTTCACTGCAAATCCTGACTTCTGAAGTAAGAAAGCAATAAGTATGAGCTGAAAGAGAGTTTTTTGTACTTTGCTCAGTTCCTCAGTCTGGATAAATAAATACCACTAGGCAAGAGCATACATTACTGCCAATCTCTTTGTCCTAAAAATACTCAAATAAGTCAGTGACAACAATCCTGATGGCTGCTTGTGACTGAGAAGAAGTATTTACAAGACACTTCTCATAACAAAAATGGCTTTATTTTTCCATGAAATAAAACAACCAATGAACTATCAGTTTTCATGGGTTTGACCTAACACCCTCTTTCAATCTAAACTAAAGCACGTACTGAAAAAAACTGTTTTTTCTTTTTTTTCTTCAGAGAACCTGAAGAAGGGAAAAGAGAATGACAAATAAGTCATTAGGTTCATGTTTATTTAAAAATGAAATCTTCCTTTAAATAAACAGGCCTAGAGCTACAGGATCAATATTAGGATGTGAATAATATTCTTTCAAGGCTTCCAAAGAGAAAGGTCTGTACTTTGATCTTGATATTCCAAGGTCAAAAGGAAGTTAGTGTCCCTCACACTCTTATTATGTAAATAAACTGCCATCAGAATCTTGCTTCTCCAACCAGGATTATATGTGAGAATTTTTCTGTCAAAATTTGGTACATCAATGGAAATGACACAGAAGCTGTTAGAAGAGCAATTTGCTGATCTTCTAATACAGCTGTCATTTATTTTTCAAGATCTTGTAATTACTATGAGCTTTGCAGCACAGACACAGTTCAGCAACAAAAGTTGCAGCCTTGCTGTAAAAAAAAAAAGTGGAAGATTATTTTGGAGGAAAAGAATACTGAGACCAATCTAATAGATTTCTTTGTGACCTCTGAAAAAATCAATATGTGTCTATATTTTTTGCCCCAGCATACATTTCCAATCAGGGAAAAGAGGCCAATCCAATTTTTACATGTGTATAAGGCACTAGTTACTGGATATATGAACTAACTGATGCAGAGTGCTAATAATTTCAGGATCAAGTCGTTGAAAGTATATTAGGGAATGTAATATATTGGTGTTGTCATGGAGAATTTATGTACATTGATGTTTGACTGTCAAAATCTGTCCTGTGGCCATTGCTCCTGCCTCCAATTTTCAAGAGGAAAGAAAGGTCCACAGCAGATGGAAAAAAGGGGGGAAAAAAGTGGTAAAAATGTAAGTGAGAAGCCACACACCTGATGCTGAGCTGAGAAATCATCTGGTGGCAGAGTGGAGACACATGCGACACACATTGTTGTGGTGGCCCAGCTCTTTCCCAAGGAGCTTGATGATGGATAGCTTGTCACTCCCTCCACCCTTTTTGGTGGTCTGTACATGGAGAAGGGGCAGACAAAGAGCTCTGTGAGCCCCAAGTCACATTTTCTCTCTCTTCCCAGCCCAATGAAGACTTTCAAGTGACTTTCAAACACTCAGGCACTGTCCATTGGTGAAGCAGAGAGCAGCGGCAGTGTTGAGGATGGGACTGGGCAAGTGATGATTCATTACACCTTGGTGAAACAGCTCTACTAATTCTGCCCAAAAACTGCCCAGAACTGTGAGGGTATCTCTCCCCAGCAGTTAGGAGCATTTTTGCATATGACTGCTCCTGCGGCATGTGTTGGAAAATCAAAATTCTTTTTGACTGTTTGGTCTTTTGCTTTACTAGAAGGAGTTCTGCCTATATCTGTCTATTCCTTTTGAAGCAGTAGCGTGTGCCTTTAGGATAGACACGAGTTATATGTTAGTGATTCTGCTTTTGCAATGGAGGTAGCGTAGGTGGAAAAGTAATTCCTAATTGTCGTCTGTAAAATTACTACACCTCTTAAAAAGAAGGATTAGGATGTGAGTTTCTTAATACACATGACATTTTGTCTCAAAACAATTCAATTTGGTAATAGATACACAAATGAAAGGACCTATCTAATTTTTTTTGTCCATGTGACATTGTTAGTTCACCTGCAGAACATGTTTCTCACTGGTATTTAGGAGGAGAGAGCAGTTCCACCATTTAAAGGTTGAAAAATACACAGCAAGAGCCATTGAAGAACCATTTTTGCTCACTTGTTCTCATTTTGTCTGCATTTCTTATACCTCTGCTTTCTTTGGGTGATTTTTTAATTTGTGTGTTTGTTTTTCCCCATGTTACATAATATTGCTGACGATTGACGAAACATTGTATTTTGTAACTAATCCCAGGCTGTTACCTTCTCGTAAGTGGAAACTCTCTGGACTCTGTTGCCACGGTAGAGCCTCTTTCTCCCTATCCCCTCACAAGACAGACCCTTTCCACTTAGACCACTGCTTTGGCTGGGGAAAACATGACCTTCTAAACATCACAGCAGTGGTACAGGGACACCTGCAGAAAGAGGGTGAGACTGACTGCAGGTGGCAGGAAAATATTCACACATGTCCAAAATCAGCTTGGTAAAATTGCTGTAAAGCAGCTTGACAGAAAAAGCCTTGGGAGTCCTGGAGGACATGAAGGTGAACCCGGGCCAGCAAGATGACCTTGACACAAAATAGAGAGTGGTACCCAGGGCTGCACTAGGCAAAACATTGCCAGCAGCTGGAGGGAGGTGACACTTCACAGCTGTTCAGCACTGTGCACAGATCTGGGTTCCCAGTAAGTGCCACAAACATACTGAGGAGAGTTCCTCAGTGTCCCTTCACCATCCCACCACTCCCAGAATAATTTTTGAGATAGAATGGGATGCTGTGCTTGACCCAGCGCTGTCCTTGCAATGGATCCTATACCTGCAGGGACAGTGCTGTGCCAGGTCTCTCACTGGGAACAGTTGGACTTTTGCCAAGCAGAACTACCCAGCAATGGGACTCACCTTCCCAGCCTCATTCCATCCACCTGGACAATATCCTGAGCTCTGCCAGCATGTCCCATGTGCTGCTGCTCCTGTCCTCAACAGGACGGCCCAGGTGAGTTGTTACTGTATTGTATTGTAATTGGGCCTCCCCTGCAGCTTCCAGATGTGCTGGCACATTTGACTCCACCAGCAGCTAGCTTTCTCATGCACGATGTTGTGTGCTCTGCAGGGCTGACCCTGGCCCTGTGCAAGAATGCACAACCACCCTGGCTGGCATCAGCTGAGCCACTACTCTGTCAGTGCAAGTGGGTGACCCAGGGCAGTTTGACAAGGAAGAGAGACCTACTCCTCTACAGGGATGCCATGGTCATCCTGAAGCCCAAGCAAGAGATTCAGACTCCAGCTGCCTTTCCTACCAAGCACTGGCCCTGGCACCAGGGCAGGGACACCCAAAGTCACGGATGCACCATGTCCACACACACGGCAGGTGAACACCAGAGGTACAATAGCAGAGGGTGTGCCCCTGGGGTAGTGGCCATGGCTGGTGGCTGCCACTACAGCCTGGAGTTCTCCCTTCCTGGGGTTCTGTGCAGGGGACACAGCTCTGCTGGGTGAAGTGCCCTGGAATAGCCCAAGGAGGCCACTCTGATGTCATTGCCTGCTGCTCCACTTCGCTAATGTGACAGCTCCTGCTGGCTCCAGCTCTGCTTGACTCTGAACCAGCTGTAGGTGCTGAGCAGAAAGAAGAGCATGGCTGGAGATATGGAGAAAGGAAAGAAAGGCAGTAAACACACCATCTTGCTTATCCTAGTCTGACCCTGCAGTTCCTTCATTATCAGTTTCCAGTGAGTCTCAGTATCCTGTGTCACAGCAGAGATGGACAGTGCCTCTGTCCTGCCCTACAAAACTTTGTCCTGCCTCTCTGTCTCCTCAGGACAAGTCTGAACCATGTGTCTGTCTCTGCCCACAGGCTGAGAACATGTTAAGGCTCTTTGATCCTTCTATTTGTTGAAATGTGTTTGCTTCAGTATTTGAAAGTAAGGACTGAGGACTCTTCACCTAACAGAGCAGTTTTTGCCTCAGAGTGCAGGGGCCCAGAGGAAGTAACAATTCTTCCTTTCTTCCTTATCTATACCTGTGGGCAGAAGAAAAGTGGAGTATGGGCACAGCCTGTGCTGAGATAAGCACAATAGGAAAGGAACATAATTTGTGATGAGTCAAGCAAACATTTGCTCCCTGATAAAGGTTCTTGGTCAGAGTTCCATTGTGTCTTTCTGGGGCATTAATCTTCCTCAGAACTACTTAAATTAGAATGACGTACATCTATGGACCATTCTTCACATTCCTTCCCAAACCAGCACATTTTCACACCTTTGCTGAGCAGAAAGAAGAGCTCAAGGCTTTCCAAGTCAGACTCCTATTTTGAACAGAAATTAAATTAAGTCTCATATTCTCCTAAAGATTTATTTGTCAGCTGTGCACAAGTCCACCATACTTCTGTACAGGTGGTAAGAAAAAAGAAGTGAAAACTTTGTTTCGGTGTAACCTGACCAACGCTTTTAAGCTACAGATGTGAGCAGCCAGAAAGGTGACCCGAATGGAAGGAAATAGCCATTGAACAGAGGAAAACGCCTGCTGAAATACAAACAGAGAAAATGCCTGCCAGCCTGGGAACCAAGCATGTGAACCAGAATCATACTTGAAAATTGCAGCTGGCACCTTTGAAGTACAGCTGGGTACCTAGAAACCAGAGACATCCTGGGATTACATGGGTAATTGTAAAAAGATGGAATTACAAGGGTAATTTATCCTGTGAAATGGGGAAAGATAGTAAAATAAAAGGCAAAAACATCCTGATGAAGTAAGGGTCCATAACTACCAGTAACTGCAAATTTTCTGCAAAAGCAGAAAAACAGCCTGGAAACATAAACATTGGTCTGCAAGAAGAGAAAATATTGTTATCTATCGGTTATCCCAGGTGAAAAATAGAAAATAGCATTAGGCACTGGCTGCTAAAGCAGGATGTTCGATGTCTTTTTATGTCTCTGTGATATAAAAATGCCTTCATTTTTGCCCAAAGTGGACTTTTTCTCCCTTAGAACTTCTCATGGTGCGTATACTCTAAGAAAAAGTGGAGAAATTTATAAGGTAAACTCCTCTGTGTTGGTGTGTATCATAGAATCCTGTTAACCCAGGGCTGAGTCTCTCTGCACCCAAGGGCTGGGTAGTCCCAGTCAGGTCATGACATCTGCTGTATCCAAAGCCAAATATTTCTGCAACCCTATGTAGCTGGCCATACCAGTCTAAGGAGAGGAAAAGATAATAGAGCTTGGGCATTATGATCTGAGACAAAACCTCTAACGGTAAAGACATGATTATTTTCTTTTGTCCCGCCTAGAAGTTTATGAGAGTTGGGAGCACGAAGTGTTCCCTCCCACATGGATAGCCATGCCTCACATGTTATCATGTCTCATAATGATGATCATACTAAGTGTTCAGGGCTCTGGACTAACAAGTTGAGCATAGTCCATTTTTCGCTTTCCTCTGCTCAAAGAATTACATTATTGTGATGATTCAAACTTCTCGGTTTCACCTTTGGCCTTATCCAAGTCCAAAGTATTCTAAAAAAGAAAAATCTTTTTCTCTCTGAGCAAGTCCACCTTTCATGGTGTCAATTAGCACAGCCATATCTAAGATAGCTAAACAGATGTGGATGTGTTGAAAGTAATTTTAAGCAACTGGAAAACAATAGTAGCAATAACGAATGTAATATTCATTATTTTTGAGTTTTCAGAAACATTAGTCCATTTGAGTATAGTGAAAAATATTTCTATTATGAGACTGGTAAGTTTCAAGCTTTACATGGCTACCCTGTAGACATATACTTGATGCACAACCCAAACCTTCCTGCCAAACAGCTAGAGAGAAATAAGCAAATTTAGGGCAACTACTCATATGAATTAGCTCAGACTAATGTTTCAGGATTAAAAGGCCTTTGCTGTAAAGCTTCCTATTTTTCTCTGCAGACTAGGAAAGTTAATATAGCTAGTTTATATGTGAACATTTGCATCCTAGGGATGATTTCTACTGACAGGTAATTAAGATTAATTAATGTTGAGCCTTTCAGTTTACTGCTGGTCCATTCTCACAGATGGAATGTGTTTGTCCAAATTATGAGTTATATGTTGAGAAGGTTGATCAAACATGCTTCTGGGTCCTGGCTCCAGAAAGAAAAGTCATGAAGCCAGTTTAGTTACCACATTAAGGATTTTATTCTTTCAGGAAGAAAATACTTAGGTTGTAAACAAGTTTAAACATGCATTTAGAGTGGCGTTGTCAAATGTTTCAGATTGTCCTTGACTTTCCCATGATAAAAAAAATAAAGTTTGCATCGACTTCCAGAGATGAGTTTAAGACAACAGCAGGTACTTAGAAATCTCAGCACTAACATAAGTGATGTGTTAAAAATTTCAAGTTCAGTCTAAAATGAGATTTAACCTTGGGAGCCACTATACTTTGAATTGCTATAATAATTTGAATTTCACAACTTCCAGTTACTTCAAAAATGCACTAAAATTATTCTCAGCACATTTCCTAACTTATTATGAAGTCATGGGAACAGATTAATTTCAAGAAATTCAAATGCTTTCCACCTTTCTCTTAATATTGAATAACATTTGGCTATCTAAACTTAGATCTGTACTTGTAAATTAAAAGGGCATGTTCTCCAGCTGTAAATGTCAGAAAAAGACTCAGTACAGAACAGTTTAGAAATATTTCCTCTCCTACAAACAAATATCCATACTATTGGCTGAAAACAGTATCTATATTAGTCATTGTCAGTGAAAAGATTATTTGGAATAAGGTAAAACTTAAGGAAAAGAAAAAAAAAAGTTAATCCATAGAGGGTTGTTTCTCTAAATGATAAAATTATCATCTTTGAAAATCCTTGACTACTTCAGTGCCTAATCAGCTGTATCGGAAGATGAGACCCTGCATGTTGTAGAGGTTGTATTCCAACCATACTTAAAAACTGAATTTACACGTTTACAGTGTTTTAATGACATCTGTGGCCTGACATTTACATAATTTAGATGTATCAGGTGAACTGTCATTGCTAGGGCCAGGCTTATGACACACCTCTGTAAAACACAGCCAGAAAAACCATACTGTGAGACTACATATATATGAGGCCGTACTAAGTCCCAAGATACTCTGGCTGGAATCCCACCCTGCTCTGAAATTCAAGCTAATTAGCCAAATTGGTTTAGTAATCAGCAATTTCTCATGCCTACATTTGCATTTTGGATGGTCAAATATTTTGAGCAAGGATTGTATTTGTTTTTTTTCTTTAAAAGGTTAATTTTAGGTCAATTAAATGACATTAAATGAATAAACAGATTTTTAGAGCAAATATATTGTCAATCACATTGCCCATGCTTTGTTAAAACCATGGAAAAGATCAAAAAGATAGTCCAGCCCAATAAAAGCTCAACCAAATACCACACCACTTATCCTGCTACTATGAGACTCCCTAAGTGAAAAAAATCCACATTGATCAGATTGATATGAAAATATTTAGGATATTTAGATATCATTTAAGAAAAACTTTCCTATAATTGATATCAATATTTTCTACATTTGCTGTTACCTTTCATTTTAAGTATTAAGCCAAGGATCTGTGTTCAAGCTGTCCATTTATTTTTTTCTTATTATTGCTAGCACTTCTCTTAATTCTTCTTTATAACTCAGTAACAATCTCTAATATTTGAATCTACATAATGCATTAGAAATAAAATGCATTATGTTCTTTTTTAGGGTTGATTTTTATGCCAAAAAAGCACTTCTGTCAGCAGGAAAGATGTTTTATTTAAGCTTTCATGTCTCCTGAGTGTGCTTCTCAAAACAGAAGAATGGGTTATTTATTATTTGAAAGATGAAGGTGGTATTGGAAGACTTGACTATTACTCTTTTCTGCAGCTTCTGTATGGCAATAAAAATTACTTCTAATGTCTTTGATGTTTCTCTGTGTACTTTCGGTATCTTTGATACTTCAGGGAATATCTTCCTAGTTGCATGCAAACTATTGTGTTCTATACAGAAAAAGATAATCTGATTTGCCTCTAGTAATCTTTTCCTTTATGCTTCTAGCTATAAATTATTTTGATAGAATTAACTGCCCATCGATTAACTCGTATTTTGGTGTGCTACTTTTGTTTCACACACTGTATTACAGCACAAATTATTTAGCCTATTCAATTAAGTTATCACAGCATGCCATACAAAGTGAATCTATTCAAAATAAAAAAAAAAACTAAAACCTCTTTCAAATAGAGATTTCAGAATCTAACTCAATAATATAGGCAATTGTGCATCATTAAATGAATGACTGAATAGCTACATATTTAAAAGAAACTTAAATTCAAAATATGATATTCATAACTAGAGATTTTGTAGGAGATCATTTTACAAATTAGACTAATGGAGTAGCAAAAGTGAATGCTTTGTCTTCAAAGCCTAAATCAGGATTATTAATAGAGAAAGAATGAAAGAAAAAAACCAAAAAATGACACACAATGAAAGAAACAAAATTAGGATCTTCATGACTAATACTGGGCTATACCAAATAAAGGTTGTTAATCTTTCAAATTATTATTAAAAACCAAAGAGAAAAATATCAGATGATAATTTAGAGATATCAGGTGATATAATGTTAGATAGATATTGTATTATTTATATAATAAACATTTTATATATATATTACAGATATGAGATCATATATTAGAGAAAAACATCAAATGAATAAAGAAGCTTTTAAAATTGTGGTAAATAGATTGTATTAATTAACAATTTTTATGTATCATTTTGTAAAATGTAAAATATATAATTTTTCCTGTAAGTCATGTGATGCAATGTGTTTCTTCTATCACGAAAAAAATGCACAAAAAATCTGCAGTGGAAGATTATTTGTAGATTGAAGATTTTATCTTTTCTTTTTTTTCTACTAAAATACTGGAAAACAGACTACACAGGTAATTTCAACCTCTTTAAAAGAAGGTCATGCCAAGTCGCTTTAGACTATAGGCAAATATTTCAGATGTTGCAATAGAGTTTTTAAACAAGTACTAATTTGTGATCAGCTATTCAAGGGGCATAATCTATACTGCCACAACCTGCACCTGAAATTTGCTGTGAAAAAAGAGTTAGTACACACATAGTCACAGCAGCATCAGAAGCAGAAAAAAATATATCCTGTGTTGGCCCAAGAATGGAGAGAGATGTATCTTTCACTGCAGAAAACATGTTGAATATGCTTCTTTGTAACTGCAGTTAGGGTGATTTCTTCTCAGTAATTTTAGAAAAAAATATTTCCTTATGTGGAAATCATCTCTAGCATGAAAACAGCCTCTTCCAAATTTCAAGAATAAACTGATATTATTATTCTTAGCAGTAACTATTATTTAGACTGCTCAGTGAATTCCAGTGGAGTGCTTCCAAAACTGCCCTTAAATAATCCTGCCTATCGTCTATTTAAATCATACCCAAGTCTGTGCTCCAACTGAATTAAATTTTTCTTTTCCTGTCATGAAGAAAAGTATTGACTGCCACATCCACAAAACTTGCAAACACAGTTGGTCTTTGGGTGCTTATCTTGCAATTTTCTAACAGTATGAAAAACTGAATTGGCAAAAATATATTTAAAAAACCTGTAAACAAAAAACAAAACAAAAAACCAAAACCAAACCAAACAAAAAACCAAAACCAAACCAAACAAAAAACCAAAACCAAACCAAACAAAAAACCAAAACCAAACCAAACAAAAAACCAAAACCAAACCAAACAAAAAACCAAAACCAAACCAAACAAAAAACCAAAACCAAACCAAACAAAAAACCAAAACCAAACCAAACAAAAAACCAAAACCAAACCAAACAAAAAACCAAAACCAAACCAAACAAAAAACCAAAACCAAACCAAACAAAAAACCAAAACCAAACCAAACAAAAAACCAAAAACAAAAAACAAAACAAAAAAAAACCAAAAAAACCCCAAAACACCCCCCAAAAAACCCCCAAAACAATCACAAAAACCCTCCTGCCAACATTTTCCTGTTCTGGCACATCTGAGGAAAATATTTATCTTTGGTTGAAATGTATCATCTTGCCTTTAGTGATTCATACAATCTACTTTCCAAAGGGGCAGAAAACCTTATGTGGCTTGTTTTAGCCTTTCAAATCTGCCTACACTGCTTGACACTATCTGGTTGTGCAATAGTTCATCTTATGAATGAGAATTTTTTATGTCTTGCTACTTTTAAATGTTTTCCGTTAGAAAATTAAAATCTGTCTCACTGGCATTAAAAGCATTATACCTTGCTCTCAATTTTGATTTGGTTAAAATCCACAAACTACATCTGTGCAAACTGCATACCTACCAATTGCATGACAGACTAAGCAACTTACTTTTACCAACTTAAGAATGGGGAAATCTGAGGAGGTCTTTTTTTTTTCGTTCATACAAACATTTCGACAGGATGGACATATACATTGTTGAGCTAAAACCCAAAATGCAACAAGTCTCATGCTACTCCCATGAAAAATGCCACAAAGTTTTAGGAAGATTTCATTTATTATTAGCTTGTTCTCAAGTTGGCCCCAAACCTACTCTTGTTACTGTGTAGTAGTGCTTGTTCCAATATCTTCTGGATTTGTCTCCCCTGTTAATCCACATTCCCAATTGCTGTGTAAATTGAGTTTTTCATCAGCTATCTGATAGGTACTTCTCACTTCTTTGTTAGCCATTGTTAAAAACGGTAAATTCCCTCAGTCCCAAATACAGTTGGCATTTTCTGCTTTCTTCCTTTTCTCCCTTGTTCCATTTGCCTAAATTAATCATCCATGTGACAGAGCAAAAAGGTTCATTTTGAATGGCTCAGCTAGTGGACATATTTAAATTTTTTCACATTAGTCACTCCCAATATACTACTGTTTGTCTCCACTTTCCTAATTGCCTTATTCTCTTGTTTTAACCTTTTTGTCTCTGCAGCTGAGACTATACCTCTCTTAATACACTAAATCTTGAGACACTTGTGTTCTTAAAGTGTCACTTAAGATGAAGACATTCCTGAAACTGGATCCAAGATACTAACTTTAGTTATAGCTCCATTATCAGTTAAACTGGTATGAGGGTGGACTTCCAGGGGAAGGGGTGGCTTCTTTGCCTCTCTTCCCTCACTGCACACTCCCTCAGCTTTCTCAGCAATCACATGACAAATAATGCACACACCATTGTTTCTTATCGAGTAAATCAATTCCCTCTTTTTCCTCTCAAGGCCATCTAAATACTCAAATCTGCATAGCAAAGGCACTGAGAGAACACGTGGTTGGAGCCAAAGGACAGAATGGGAGTGCCTTTTTCAGCAGCAAACATATTAAAGAGCAGCCGGCAGTATTACAAATCCTTTTCTTATCCTTTTTTTCATCCCCAGACCTACTAATTTTGATACTTCCATCACTTTCTCACAATCACTTCATTCATTTAAAAACACAAGCACAGATTTCATATATGAGTACTCTCACTGGGTATTATACTTTTAGTTGTTATTTTCCTTCCACTCACAGTGAATGAATATCCAAATTATCTCCACACTGTTTGTTAAAAATAGCTTAAAACTACTTTTTAATGTCTACCTGCTGAATCAAGAGAAGGTATCACAGAATCATAGAACGCTTTGTGTTGGAAGGGATGTTAAAGATAATCAAGTTCCAACTGTTCTTCCATAGGCAGATCTTCCACTAGACCAGGCTGTCCGACGACTTATTCAACCTCATCTTGAGCAGCTCTAGGAATGGGTCGTCCACTTCTCTGGACAACCTTTTGCAGTGCCTCACCACTCTCACAGTGACCTTCTTTCTGATAGCTGATCTAAACCTACCCTCTTTCCTTTGAAAACCATTTGTCCTTATCCTACCTCTACCCTCTCTTAAAAAGGGTCCCTCCCCATCCCTCACCACCTTTTCTGAAGATCTCCCTGCAGCCTTCTGTCCTCTAGACTAAATAATCCCAATTCCCACAGTGCATCCTTACAGAGTGTTCCAAGCCTCTGATTATATTTGTGATCTTCTCTGGACTCACTCCAACTGATCCATGTCTTTCCTATTTTGGGGGACACAGAGCTGGATGCAGCATCCAAGTGGAGCCTTATGAAAGCAGAGTAGAAGGGCAGAATCACCTTCATTGATGTGCTGGTCTCACTTCTTTTGATGCAGCACAGAATACAATTGGCTTTTTGAGCTGTAAGCACACATTACTGAGTCGTATTCCATTTTTCATTCATGCTCTCAAGTTCTTCTCCTGAAGGGCTGCTCTCAATCCCCTAATCATCCATCTTGATTTCCTGATGGATTATTTTACACTTAAAAAAGATGACAAAATGACGTACTTTTCAAGATTAAACAGGATACACTTAACCTTCAATTAGCTATAGCGTGCTATCCACTCATAGTTTCTTTTGGGTACTCCAAATTATTCACGCTCAAATAAAGTTTGAAATAATTTTTAGTATGTGGATTTTTTCATCTTTCTTTTTTAATCCAAATTTTAGGTGTCTGCTCTAGTCATACAGGTTTGGTTTTAGATTGCTAAAACTTATAGAACTATCTCCACTGAACTTTTGCAATTTTTGTTAATGAATGTCCTTAGGCCATTTGATGGGACAACCATTGTCTCATGATCTCTATTTTGAACATAGCTGTTTGATCGATATTTATTATGACTTCTGTGCTCCTAATCAAGCCAGGAAATTGCATTTTTTGGAAAGAGAACCTTGTCACATAGTTTTCAAGCTATTAATGCATTTAAAAATTGAGATTTCATTTAGACACTGAGCAGCAGAATAGTCTTTTTTCTTTGCTTTGCATTAAGTTGAAGATATGTACCAGTTGAGTATTTCCAGATGAAAAATTATTGTTTGCCAACATGATTTCCACTGTCAATTAATGAGGTCAAGAAAATAATCTAGTAACATCATAGGATAAAATGAATTGTCTTCTCTAAATCTCTGTTTAAATACCTTCCAAATGCAGTGGTAAATGAGAAAGTTACAACATCAAGATGGCTTTGGTTAATTTTATTCTGTTTTGTTCATTATCCATTGCTACTACACTAGCAAAGAGATGTTCCCCCAGCAAATAATTTAAGATCCAGATTTTGTCACATAAGGGAATGGCAGCTTCAAAATATTCCATCTTTATAATGATAATGGTAATAAAATCTAATTCAGTCCCTGCATTTAAAATTATACATAGAAGTATTTAAGAACTGTGATAAAAGGTAACACTTATTAATGTATTTTATTTCAAAGTTTATAACAAGCCATGCTTTTTTCCTGATAAAGTTACACATTAGCACAACATATGCAAATGTAAACTTACTAGTATTTACAGATGAACCTGAAAAATGAATTTTAATAGAACATTATTAATTGAAAATACCTAGCATTCTTTGGGTCTGTTGAATTTAAATTAATTCCCATTTAATAGGAATTCTTAATTTTCAAGGATTTCTGAAGTAGCTGCCAGAATTTTTCTCTCATGAGTTTCCTCACTGTTCAACTGCCACGATATGTATTGGTGCAGTTCCCCATTATCTAAATGTCTTTAGATAAAGAACTCCAAAGCTTCTCCTACAACCAACTTGATCTGTGGTTTTCTGGATCTTTACTCAGCCAGATCCTGGAACCCTACTTTAAAAAGTGGTATTGAAACTCTCTGACTTGTACTCTGGGAAAAAGTAAATAATAGTACACCCAGCTTTCAAATTCCAGACACTCAGCTCTGTTTTATAAAATCTGTGATTTATACATCCTCTGAGAATAGCTCAGCTCCCTCGACAAGCTTCAGTAAACTAGATTTCCAGGTGTTCTGAGACCCACAGCTGCTTCTGTAGAGACCTGAGGAAAAATAGATTATATTAATTCAGCAATTAGAGGTAAGAAGCCATAAAATTCTCAGAAGTCACACCAACTCCAGTCACTGGTTACTAGTGGTCCTCAAATAGATGGCTGTGCTGAAGTATGGCAAGTAGGTCTGGAATTCAAATGAGCCTGTATTATCTAAGAAACACTCTCAATATTTTCAGAAAAAATACTCTATGGTTGTATTCCAGAAATGTTTTCAGATTCTACTTTTTTTTTCATAAGAAATAAAATAAAAATAAGAAAAAAAAAATCCACATAATATATGAGAACATGCTATTGGGTCTTTTAAGGATGGCAAACCTTGTCTCAAAAATGTCCTAAGAGTTTGTGAGCACGAACTGTGTTAAGTGTGTTAAGTGATTTTTTCATCTTGAGCTATAAACTTTGTTGGTGTCAAACTCCAGATTTTCTATCTTCCTTGCCCTTTTTATCCTTGAGAGTTTGCCTGTTCTGTTGTTTTTTTTTTTTAAATAAGATCTGTTTTTAACATATTAGATCAGACAGGGTCATTTCCACTGACTATTTTTATATTCATTTTGAAGTGAATATTTTACACCTTCTGTAAGAGCACCTGAAAAGAAAATTAAACACTGTACAAGAGACAGTGAACTAAAAGGGAACGTGAAAAAGAAAAAAAGGATCAGAATAAAGATAGAAATTCTAATTACTTCTGTAATCTCTTTTGTTTCTTGTAAGTAAAAAATAAAAAAATATTTAAAATTTAATGAAGTTTTATGACTGAGGCTAAAGCAGTTGATAAATTGATAAAAGAATCAAACCATGTCTCTGTTTCAAATAGCTTCAGGCAGCTGCAAGTTAGGTGGCAGAAGTTACAGTTTGTCAGAATGTGAGATGGCTTTAAATCTCTTTATTTTGCCAACTTCTCGGAGTTGCTTCCAAAGAGTCCAAGTGTTTGGAATATGTTTTGCCTGACTAGACAAAACAAATTAATTTCTTTTGTCAGCATACATACACAAGTCTTCTTTACACCTCTTTCAATGTCCAGTCTTTTCTGTGCTAAACTTTCAAGAATTTGGATGTTTGATAAAGTCTCTTTGAATGAAAGTCACTCCTAAAATTAAAGGCTGATACTCCCAGCATCCAAGGAGAGATATTATGAGGTCTGTGTGCCTCTTTCTCAAAAAGATCTTCAGACCAGACACACATATGTTACAGCAAGATAACCACATGTGGGACTCACATCTCTGAGCCTGAAGCAATCTTTTTATCTATCGTTATTTTAAAAAGCTGCCAGAATTTTGACAGGCTCCCTGCACTAGTGTACCTAGCTAAAGCAGAAATGGAGTATTTGGATGAGAAACCTACAGTTACAAATTGCATGCTTGAAGATGGTTCTCAAAACACCATTCTGAACATTTTTCCTATAAAGGGGACATGGATAAGACTTCCTGTAGCCTAGAGTTATAGTACCATTCCCATATAGCTTCCTAGTGATTTTCCTCTTACTTCCAAAAGAAGCGAAGTATTTCCCTTATTTATGATGATAATGTACACTGAAAATTGAAGCAAAATACTGCATTCTCAATTTTATCTGTTATAAATGTTTCAAGTAATTAATGTTGAATTAATGTTCAAAATTTGTATGACATCTTCACTAATTCCAAAAGAATTCTTTTGGATTAGTGATAATACAGTAAATATCAAAAGAATTAATAATGATTAGGATAATATTTTAAAGTGCCATCCTCACTTAAACAAGCAGAAATTTCATATCTTTTAGCAAGCTTCCTTGGCAGATCTTTAGAATAAGTTGCAAATCATCATTATTTCTGTTCATATTCTTGTACTAATATTAATCAGAGTAGCTACTTATGCATATGTGCAGATAGCAGTGCAGTAGTGTATCTTCTAGAATTACAGAGTAATTGAATGTCACGTATTATTACAACAGGCATTGTTTTGAGATTTTCCTCTGATGTTCATGCTTTGCCTTTTTATTTATTTATTTTAAGATCTCCTTTTCTCTTTTGTATTCTGTATTTGGATTTGAAAGAAAAGGCATAAAATATCAAACTAGTGCTTTCAGGAGAAAGTTGCTTTAAAACCTATCAAACTAAAAGGAAAACATCCTCAGAGAACAGTGATTTGAAGGGCCCAATCTGAAATATCCTGAGGACAACCCTAAGGAAGGGAGAGCTCCACTGCTCATCATTTTTAAAATCCTGGTAACAGAGAAGGTGTTTGAAGCTGGTTACCCAAGACCATAGGACACCTTGAATATCTTCACAGAGGAAAGCAGGCAAGCTCACTCCCCAGCAACCTTATAAGTTTTGCCTCATGGTAACTAATGCTCTCCAGGTAGTTCCTAGGAACTGTCTGGGGAAGAGCCATGGATGAGCCATATTGTTCCCAAGATTCAGTACAGTAATAATCCTGTTTATGGGGAGAAAATAATTTAGCTGTAAGTGTCGATAAGAAAGAAATGCTCCACCACTTGTCTTCAGGGGGAAAAAAAAGGTTCTACTATATTTTATTTTCTAATGTGGGTGTACCATCACAAAAGGCTGCAAATTCTTAAAATTATGAACACTATTTATTTAGTCCATTCATTCTTCCTCATGCCAGAAGTGTGTTTTAGAATATGCCATGTTGATATTATATAGTTCTTAAAGAGAATTGGAATTACACTGTTCAATTGCATTAATAAAATAAAACATCTCATTAAAGCCATCGTTTTCAGATATGTCTTTGTACAAACTAATAGGTATTTTGCCAGAACTAAATTATTTACACAACATATTAGACATGTATTTTGAGTCAATTAACTATTCAAAATACTGAGAAAAAGCGAAGGCACAACTCCTAATTTCAGATTTTTTGGTTCTCCTACCTATTAAGCAATGGCATGAAATGATAAATAAAAGACAAATTTTTAAAAGAACAATACTTTTAAACAATACAACTGCTTTTATTATTGCTGTTTAAAGAGAAAAGGAAAATTTCAATTTCAGAACTAAAATCAGTATTTCAAAAGTTGTGTAAATAAAAGAGTTCCATTAGTCATGCAATAAGTAAGAGTATCACCAATTTAGCAATAATTAATCCTTCCATGGATCATGACATTTGCTTATCTAAGACTCATTAAGTCAGCAGCAAAACATGCCAAACCCACCTGGCTTTCTGACCTCAAGAGCAATTAGAGATCTTCAGAAAAATTAAGTCACTGAAAGCAATTATTGAAACTGCAATGCAGTGTTTTGTTTGGAGGTTTTTTTCCGTGAATCACACTGTTAATTCCACTTATGAATTTGGCACATTACAACAATAATTTTTTCCTCTCCTTGTGATTTTCCATTCTGACATGGGTGACAAAGCCCTGATTCTCACAGGACCTTCTCTGAAATTTGTGGTCTGTCTCTTGTGGCTTGTCACTCCCAAGTCTCCTGTGGCAGTTGGCTCTCTGAAGACAATTTCAGAGATGAGAAGCTACGCTTGTATGGTGACTTCACTGTGACACGTGTCTGTACGATCCTCTGAGAATAAAGTATCCACAGCCATTTCCTTCACTGAAAGAAAACAGCATATATAAATGCAAACAAAATCAAGAACAGTAACAGAAAAGTAAAACGTACTGCCTGAAATATTTCAGCGATATTTATGTTTTCTTCAGCAGTATCACTCTTTTATTTAAAAAATTCTTATGTAAACCATATTTTGAATATTTTAAAATAAAATGTTCAAAACATGGCAGGAAATTAGAGATTAATTTTAATTTTGTCTGCATTGGAACTGCTGTCTAAAGTTTTACAGAAACATGGTGAAAATCCTGACAATTCCAAGAGAAAACACTGAAATGAAAAATTCCTGCTCGCCTTTAATACACAGCTAACCACTATTCATTTTCATGTTTCGTTCATATGAGAACTGAAATTAACTTGCAACAGTTGAGGAAATAGAATAAAAGCATTTTAAATACCCGTTCTAAATCTGTGTTAAAGGAGACAGAAGAGGTAGAAAATGCACAGGAAAGATTAAGATAATTTATGTATAAAAGAATAAAAGACGCTGAGAAGATTAAATTTAGTCTTTTCTGGCAGTTTCATAGCAACAAGTTAGAGATGGAAAAGGCCTATTAGATTATTCATTTCATCTCTCTGTCAAGGCAGGATTTTCTCCAACTATATTTTTTCCTGCGCTTTGTCCTGTCTAGTGTTGAAAATGCTAAATGATGAATCTTCTACCACTACCCTTAGGAGACTATTCCAAATCCTATTACATCTCCCTGTCTGAATATCTACAGATATTCAGTCTAAACATTCCATTTGTTAATCTTACCTCTTTACTTCTAGGATAGCTGGTTTTCCATATAAAATATTTTCTCTTCTTCTCTCTCCCTCTCTGTCTTGCTATCTCTCTCATGTCCCTTAGTTTTCGTTTAGCTAAACTCTTAATTGTAGATTATTTATGGCAACTCTGAAGTCATTCCCTCCATCCCCCTGTATCTCTTTTTCTTGTTTTTCCTGAACTCTGCCATTTTTCTGTTCTTTTTCTTGGTGATGATATCGAAAATCTGCAGGTACTTAAGACAGTAAATTGTAAAAAAGTAGAGGATGACTTACACTGCCTTCTTTCAGGACCTAGGCAAAGATGAGAGTCATGATTCTTCAGGAAATGCAATATATAGGAAAAGCAAAGTCAATGTAGATAAATAAGGAAGAGATCATATAATGATTAAAATATTTAATTTTCATATTTTCAACACACGTTAAAACCATTGAGAGGATCAGTGAAATTTAAATCTCTTCAAAAAGAAGAAAAGGATCTTTAGAATTATTAGAAGGAAGTTTACATGTAAACTGAATCTTATTGTGAAATAATTTACAAAAATACTATTTAATACCCTCTTTTTTCTTCTTTTGGTAATAATTATTGCTTTCATCATAAATTAGTATGGAAGGATGCTTACAACTTCTTATGTCTAGATACATAGATATATGAATGATGTATAAAATCTAAGTTTAAATTTGATATCAACTTTTCAAAGGTAGCTTTTTTTCATGTGGATGAATCTTCATTTTCAGTAAAAATTCCTGAAATAATACATCTTCAGTGAACCTGTATATGTGATAAAACTACGAGCTGAAACTAAACCATAGAGAATATATGTGCCTAAAGCTAATATAACTAATATATTTAAATGGTCTGTTATGATCATATTAAAGATAAATTATCCTTCTAGAAATTATTTAATAAATCTTTTCATATATTTGCCATAATTCAACTATATTTAATACATTTTGATGGATTACGTATTGTCACTGTACAGGAGTGGTCATCTAAACCAGATACCCACATATCTATGAAATGGCTGAACTGTAAAATGAAGACATGAAAGAACTTTCTCAGATATGGTAGAAACACTGCAGTGAAATGGAGATCAAAATTAGACACTGTCACTTAATAATGAAGCCAATGATTTAAAATTCCAGACAGAAAATTAGTTCAGAGTAGTTCTTTATATAGTCTTAAGCAGCTGTTAATACTAGGATTTTTCAGTCAGGTGAAGGACAGGTTTTGATAACGACATGATTAAACACAATGAGCACAATGAGGACATCTGACTTTAACGCCAACAAAAGTGTTTCCATGTTCTGCTGTATTGAAGAGCACAGTCGTCTCCATTTAATTCAATGAAAGAAACCATGATAGTGATCTAATCCCATTATTTTCTTTCCATGGAGTGGATTAGAGACTGTGAAGGATTCTCAGGGTTTTTGTGTTTCGGGGTTTTTCTAAAAGATACCTTGAAGTGCTTGAAAAGAATTTTCCCTATTTTTTAATACATTGTGGCATTTTAGTAATATAATACAGTGGAAATTTCATATTGGAAGCAATGAATTAAGACAGGGGAATTACTGGAAAATATCTAGGTTAAACCAACTATAAAAATGTGTATGTGTGCACTGACATCCAATGTACCTCTCTACATCAAAAATTTTGGCTTAAAAATGTACTCCTGAATGGACATTTGACCTTAACATACTGATTGACTTCTCTTTCCTGTCATCTGATTGCTCTGAACAGGCTAATGGATGTTTTCTTCTGAGTTTAGGCTTTATGTCTTCACTGACGATATTGTAACATGGGACGACATCTTCTACTTTCCCTCCATCTTTTTCTTTCTTTAAATATTATTTAGAATTTCCTGAGTTGGAAGGGACCCACAGTGATCATCGAAGTCCAGCTCTTGGCTCTGCATAGGACAGACCCAAGAACTGCACCGTATGTCTTAAAGAGTTGTCCAAATGCTTCCTGAACTCTGGCATGATATTCATTAAGTTGAAGCTGGATGCAAGAGAAAAGTGTATCTGTTGAGAAGGATACATTTAAGTTTTCAGTCAGAAGTTTTCTTCTCTAATGTGCTTCTACTGCTTGCAGACTATTTTTCAAGAATGCTTTTCAGATGACATAAAAACTGTTTAGGTCACCCAAATAACAGGTTTCACTAACAATCTCAAATTATGTGATATGAACAAGCTAAGATCAGTGACCCTCAAATCAACATTTTTTGATATAAAAATATGTTCTATACAAGTAATTGAGCTTCTTCAGTGCAGCTGTTGTCAAACCTGAAGTCTTCTTCTTCAGCACTGGTTTTCCTTTCTCCTAACCAGTCTAAAAACCACGGCCCAGTTTGCTTTTGCCTATCTATAGGTTAAGCTTTAAGTCTGTACAGAGAAATGACTTACACTTAGAAGAGACTTAGGAATAGGTGTCTAAAACAGAAGATGTAGAAAGCTTTAGTAATTTCTTAGAGTAGAGGCAAAGGAATGGAAATGGCGGCTAAAGACAAACAGGAGAAAGATTCTTTATTACCTTGTTCTAAACACTTTTAGTTTCAAAATGACACTTTTCAACTGCACAGAAATAAACAGAAACACTTGTAAACTGTTTGACCCCCTTATACATGTAATAATATTTAATCCTTCTAAACAGAATGCCATACTGAGTTATGTTGCCTTTGCTAATCAAATGCAAATGTCATGACTTCAGCATATCTTTTTCAGATTACTTAATAAGTCTAAAAAACTTGACATTTGAACAGATTCTGCATTCTAAATATATTTCTTTAAAGAAGAAATGCATAAAATGACCAAACCACAAAATCATTTACTAGGAAAATCAAAATATTTAAACCTTATGGCTTTTTTTCTTTGTTTCTTCCCCGTTGATACGACATTCTTTTCGTAATACAGACATTTCCTTTCCATTCCACTGGGTTTTTTTAAACTGAATTTTTAAAATATCATGTATTTCTCCTTAAAATTACATATTTCTTTTAAATTAAGAATAATTAACTAACCAAAGGCCTTTCAACATGTTCTTAAGTTTATTCTCTTCCTCACTCAATTTCTTCTTGTTGAGTACTTCTCAGAAGTCTCTAGGTTTCTATGTGTAGATTTAAGTGTGCTTCATTTAGAAGAGGCAGTGTCAAGTGTTAAGAAATATTCCTGAGATTTGTGTGAAGAGGCAGTCTCTAAAGATTTCTTTAGGTGATTTTCAGAAAATAAAACAAGGAAATAAAGGGAGAAGAAAGATTACAGTAATCCCATAAAAAACTGCAGAATATACACTGAGGATATACTGTTCTGCTGAAAAAAAAAATAGACTTTTGTCTCCACATCATTCCCGGACTCAATTATGAAATCTAAAACAGTGTAAAAAGAAAGTTATATAGCGAATAGTCAGTAAAGGAGAAGAAAGCAAGGACAAGGAACTTTTGTAAAAGAATATCAAACTATGCATTTATCATTTATAGACATCCAATAAAGAAGCTTTTTGCACTGTATTGATCAAGTGTTACATTAATACGGCTTTTCAATTTTTTTATGACCAATACCTTGCATCAACCACCACAAGAACAACAAAAAAGAGAGAGAAAAAGTGACAAAAATATAAGAAAGTACAATTAGGCCAAAATGCAACAACTCTGCCTACTAATTTATTGTTATCATCTTGAGAAACATTCAAATCTCTGCTTGTAGTAATAATATTTTTATGTAAGAGAAGGACATGTTTTAATTATTTTAAAATTTATTGTTTATTTTAAAAAATAAAAAAAACCTGGAATGCTGGGAAAAAATATGGGAAATCTATATCCATATAAAAATTACAGTTATTCTAATATTTTGAGAAACTTTATAACTTTATAACTAGGAGAGTAAGGGAAGGTCCCTGTTCTCTAAAGTTGGGGTTGAGATTAGACAGTGAATTGTTTTGTGCTCTATAGCTACAGAAAAAGTGCAAAACCTTAAGTATGGGTTTTCTACTTTGTGAGAATTAATTAGATTTGTAATTAGATAATGAGAATCTTTTGTTTTAGTCTGTGAGATGATAAAACAATAGAAAACAAGAACAAAACAGTCTGAAGGAAATTCTGATTAATTTTTAAGGACTACAGTGAGGTCTCTTTCAAATGTGTTCAGATAAAAATATCAGACCTTAATTTTTTTTGTAAGCTACTTCCTTCTCAGCAATACTATATACATTGCCTAAAATGTTTTCAAATAAAATTAAAAATAAAATCCAAATTAATTTTAACTTATTTTTCTTGTTTGACAGTCTTAATTGTAATATTCATATTCCCTTCTACTGTCTTCCACCTCGAAAAGAAAACATTTATATTGACTTTACCCATGCAAGTAGTTGCCAGCATGTTTACGAAGAACTTCAGATAACCTGAGAGTACCTGGACACACCATTCACTGTTTGACTAAAAGGTATATTAATCTTTAGCAGTCACTCTTCTTTTGCACAATTATTTTGTGGCCATATGAACCAAGAAAGCCTAAGCAATCTGAACCCTGTCCAGTGTGTGGAAAGGATGGCCAAAAGTGGTCTTTTATTCTCCAAGTTCTTCATTTTTGTATCAGGCAATTCCACTGTGCAAACAAGTAATTCCACTATGTTTTACATCAAGCAAGCAGAGCAGAAGACCAGCTTGGCTGAACAGGAAATTCCTTGTGGATCTCCAAATGAATAGAAAATTTTATGATTTCTGAAAGTGAGGTCAGTAGTTGCAATGAATTACAGAATCACAGTTCATGGATGCAGGGTGAAGACATGAAAGACTAAAGCTCAATTAAATTTTAAACTGAATATTAAGAACAGCTTTTTAAAATATGTTAATAGCAATAGTAAGGCTAAAGAAAACATTCGACTGATGCTTGTTGAAGACACTCAGCTGACTAACAGGGATGAAGAAAAAGTAGAGGTGCTCAATGTTTTTTTTCTTTTATTTCAGGTTTGAGTAATATTGATAGACATTGGGCAGCGTGATCCCCTGAGTCAGAGTAATATGTGTGGGGGAACATTGGTGCTCCATTTGTGGACAGTGACATTTCCAGGGAACAGCTGTATAAATTAGACATCCACAGGTCCATGGGGACTGATGGGATTCAACCCTGAACACTGAAAGGGGCAGTAGCTGTCATGGCTGGGCCTCTCTCCATCACCCATCAAAATTTTTGGGAGCCTGTGGAGATTCTGATGGCTAGAATCTGGTCAATGTTATTCCAGTCTACAAAAAGGGTGTGAGGGAAGACCAAGGGGAATACAGGCCTGTTAGTCTAACCTCAGTTCCTGGAAAAATGATGGAGATTGTATTGGGTGCTGCTGAAAGACTTTTAAAGAATAATGCAATCATCAGGCACAGTCAACCTCGATTCACAAAAAGAAAGTCCTTCTAATCAATTTAATATCCTTCTGTGACAAGATCATCCAAGTAGTGGATGAAGAGAAGGCAGTGGATGAACTCAAAAGTCTTCAAATGCCTGTTTTCAAAGTCAAGCATTATAAGTTAGAATACTGAGACATAAATTTGAAATGAACATGACAGCATTGGTTCCTTGTTAAATGTTCCTTATTATTGAAAAGAAGGTATTCTCAAGAGCAACAGACCCCACGAGCCGATATAAGAAACCTTATTCATTATTAGTATGTATTCCTTAATTTTGCTTGGAGAAGAGTATGCTCTAAATATATTTATGGATACAAGGCACAAAAAGAATATTACACTATTTTTTCCTTTTCAAAGGGCTCATTAAAGTTCTAATTCTATATCAATTGGTCCCTGGCACTGCTATTAATTGATTTTTATGGAGCTGGTATAAAACAGGACATCTTTCAGAATTTTCTGAATTATTCCTAGAAATTAAGTGTCAGCAATGACATGACACCTGAGAATTCTGAAAGAAATAGGACCTAGATATAATTTCAAACTCTTTCTTTGCTTTTTCCATGAAGTTTTCTTAATTAGAGGCAAGAAAATCACTGCAAAAATAAAATATAAGTGCATGAATAAACTCTAAGAAGAGTTGCAAATATTTTCTGTGTCAAGAATGCTCTTTTTCTGTATCTTTTATTTTTTGATGTTCATCCTAAATACATCTGACATTCATGTGCAATCAGATGCTAAATCATACCCTCACATCAATATGATTGCATATCTTAACCTGATTAAGTCAGTTTTCACATTTTTACTGAGAGGGACACAAGGAGGTCAATTGCTTGTCAATTTAGACTGTAACTAACAGACAGTTTTATGAGAAGGAGCAGCATAAATGGCCTGCTTTGTCTCTAGTTAAATTGATGAATTTATTTTCAGAATAAAACATATTCAGCAGCTCTAAACAATAGAATAGCCTGGTTATAAGATCAATAAAAAAACATTGAATGATATAAGACCTGAAAAGGAGAGTAATAGGCTTAGGAAAAAAAAAATAAGTCACCTGAATTGAGCTATTGGGAGGTTGTTTGTTTGTTTGTTTGTTTGTTTGTTTTGTTCTTGATGATGTTGTTGTTGTTGTTTTGGTTTTTTTTGGTTGGTTGGTTTTGGTTTGGGGTTTTTCTTTATTTGTTTGGTTTTGGTGGGATTTTGTTGTTGCTGTTGTTGTTGGGTTTTTCTTGTTGTTTTTGTTTTGGTTTTTTTTTTTGTTTGTTTTGTTTTGTTTTGCTTTGTTTTGTTTTGTTTTGTTTTGCTTTGTTTTGTTTTGTTTTGTTTTGTTTTGTTTTGTTTTGTTTTGTTTTGTTTTGTTTTCCTCCTCAGTCTGCTGGTTTTCAGTCATCTGTTAATTATTTGTATTTTTAAAAAAGGAAGAAAACAAGAAACTTCCTCTATTCTAGATTATTTTTTCTCAATAAATGCTTCATCTCAAACTTCCTCTTAAAACAATATTCTATAAAGGAAGAATCTAACGGAAAAAGATGTGAATAAAAAGAAAAGTAACTATGCAACTTCAAAAGTCTCTAGATGAGATCCAAGCTTTAGTCGTGGTCAATTTAATATATTACATGGATTACATTCAGAAATGTCACTTCACTTATGAATGTCTTTGAAAAAGAGTATGTTGATTACAGATCATTTTTGCATAATGAGATGTAAGACTCTAGGTCTCAGAGTGAGACTTTGAATAATCCTGCTCCATAGGGTATTCTCGTTTTTCTTTTTTATTTTTGTTATTCTAGTTCCAAGACCTGAATTGTAAAGCAGTAACATTGCATTTGCCCAGTCTAGGAAAGTGTTAGGTCACTTGTTTCCTGGAGATTGGAAATGCTCTAAGATCCCATGATTTAGATGAAGATCCATACACAACAGTCTGCATTGGTTCTTAGAACACTCTGCCGCAACCAAAAATAAGGCTTTCTCATCTCCTACGCCATTTACCTAGAAAAAGGCAGTAAACTCCACTGTGATTTCAGGGAAAGTATCACCTAAAATATGACAAAATTCAAGTGAGAGTACAGATGATAAAATCCTGTGTCACTTTTCTCTCTCTCTCTCTGGATGCAGATCTAGTGAGCTGAACTCCAGCTTTGTCCAGGGAAGTAGAGCTATCAGACATGTGACATGGGAGAACTGCACACTATAAGGACAATGGGTTAGAAGCTATGAAAAAATAGTGCAAATGGGAAACTAAAAAGATTGTAAAAGGGATTTATGAGGATTATTTCAAAGTCTTTATGTGCGACTGCATCTGAGTACACCAGAATCTTGAAACTGTATTTCCCAGGGGATGGAGCTGAAGAAAGAAAACGGATTTGTCTAAAGTAAAAGGTTACTGGAAGCACTATATAATCATTAAAAGTTGGAAAGAAATTACCATATTTTAAGGAAGGATTAGGCAATTATATGACAAAAAAGATTCTGGAATATTTTGTCAATAATATGATATGATACGACTTTTAGAGGTGAGCTTTATCTAGTTTTGACTTTAGATATCCAAAATATATCATACAATCACCCTTGAGAGAAAGAGGTTTAATGAGATGCGGGTAAATACATGTCACATACAGGTTTTGTTTTTTTTTTCCTCTTATAGTCTAATACATTGTGAGTATCAGTTTCATTCATCTAATAACAAGGAGATTTTAGCATACATAATTCAGATTATGAACTTTTAGACACCCATCTTAAGGCAGAGTAAAGCTTCTGTAGTTGACTTCTCAATCTCCCTTCTGTTTTATATCCTTATGCTATTTTAAATCAATTTTCAGGATTAATAGAATTTATATTTTGTCATTCAATGCAAGTCAATCTACTCTTCATGACTGCTCACTATATACAAGCTCAGTAACATACGACATTGCATTTCAGTTGGCTGAAACTGCTGAACCAGATATTTACCCAATATAAACAACAATAACATCCTCAGTTTAGATCCACTAAGAGAGCGTCCATTTTAAAGGATTATAGATTTTCTCAGACATATAGTTTTCACTGTTAAACCATGGTGTATTTTCAGTGTGAGCTCTTTATTTAGATAACACAGTTACAAATTAGAGAAAGTGAAGCCTGCTGTTTCCTGTCTTAGCTGGAAGAATTTTTCTCTTTAAGCTTAGTGATTTGCCTTCATAGATAAAGTTTTTAATTATACCTTGCACTTCTTTGAAGCCCATTAGACATCTAGAAATGTAGCATACTGTAAATACAATTATACTTATGAGAAGTAATTAATCTAATGGATTTTCAGTCTACCTCACCTAGTGAACTGCAACCTGTTCCAATTTATTATGCTGTTTCACAGCAGTAGTATAAGGGAGTAAATATTGTCTTTCATAATAACTTTGAGTGTTTATTAAGGAGATTCCCTGCATATCTCATATATTTAATTGCAGAAAACTACTTCGTTCAAAAGATGTCATGACTGCTGATAATAGTAAAGCAATACTTCAAGATTTTTGCTTATTAATTCAGTGGTACACAAAAATCAGTATTGTCTTTACATTATATGTAGGAATCAAAATTCTGATCTATCCAACAAGGACCCACCTGTCTGGAAAAGACTACTGTGTCTTTCCTAGAATATATGACAAGACTTTTTTTTTTTTTAAGTGGAAAATAAAGAATAATTTTGGTCTATTTGCATATTGGGGTTAATTGTCCAATTACAGCTTCAGGTTATGAAGTCCCATCCTNCCCAAATTAATAAAGAGACTATCATGACTAATTGGGATAGGAAGAAGCTGGGGGAGTGGGAATCCAACTTAAAAATCAGGAAATTTTTAAAGTGATTTCAATAGAACAGTTATACATAGCTTTTTAAATACATACTTATTTGTCTAATGTTGCTCATAAACATCATTCACTCTGTCAAATGCCTTTTATACTTACAGATGGTGAGAAAAATATTTTTCAAGAATTTGAAAATATTTTTTAAATCCTTTCCATACTGCTTGAAAATATGAAAAGATCTGTATCTCCTCAATTTATCAATAATTTACAGAGAAATATGAAAAGTTGAACAATACAGTGTTTTGCTTTCCTTTTTTAGTCAGAACTATACTTCTGAGCAGAGATTTACAGTTACTCTGTTGCCTAATTAGGTTGACAGAAAACCCTTTTCCTTTTGGTCACTGTACTATGCAGCACTGGTAACTGCATTTCCTATCAGCCTCAGCTGTAACTTTTTTCTGTTTTTTGCTTCCTGTAGCTGCACAACATTTTCAAGGTCTCATGAGTAACCTGTTGCTTATGCACAGAGACCAAGAGCACAAATGCAGATTGTGCCTCTGTGCATGAAGATGTGTTGAAACCTGATAAGTTGTACTTAAGTGAGCTGCTGACAGAAGAACCCAGACTAATATTTCATGACGATTAGCTATGAATCATCTTTCTTCATTGTGGCTGATTTGATTCACAAAGGTTTGGGGAATTTCTCTATGCAAGAACCTTGTGTTTTTTCCTTGTTAGTCCAAACATATCAAGACATATTGTTTGTATTCGCAGAGATACACACAATACCATTTATGCAATTAACTTTGAGACAATGTGTGAGTAAACAAACTATTGGAAACTTTTTCTTTGTTAATCTCTGTCAAGTTGAAATCACGTTTCTTAGGATTTTCATGTCAGAACACGCCAAATCAATGCAAATTTATTGTTATCTTTATCTTTGCAAATATTAAAATGCATATACTTGAAGCTAAAAAGTAATTTGAGATATTTATTACATTTTAAATTTTATCCTGTAATTATGTATTGGTACTCTATGAGCAAATAGAAAGTTTTCAGTAATCATTTATATAGGAAGTTCTGTATGATAATTTGTTGTGAGAAGTTTTGTTTTATTTTAGAAGAAAAGAAAAAAAATCATTAGGAAAAACCCACAATATTTCAAAAAGGCTTGTTAAGGTTCTAATTCTGTATCAATTGGTCCACAGCACTGACATTAATTGATTTTTTGAAGCTGGTATAAAACAGGACATATCTCAGATTTTTCTGAAGTATTCCTAGAAATTAAAAGTTAACAATGACATGATAGCTGTGAATTCTGAAGGAAATAGGACAGAAATGTAAGCTCAAACTCTTTTGTTATTGTTGTGACTTAAATGTTCTGCATTAAAGGCAAGAAAATCACTGCAAAAATAAAATTAATAGAATTTGCATAAAATATTTATTTAAATAGAATGAAATTATTGGATGGTTTGGGTTTTTTCCCTTTGACTTGCAAGTCAGCAATACCTCAGAACTTCCATGGACTTTATTACGTGTCAGCTATCCAGACACCAGAGACATGACTGTAGTTATTACCCCTCTACTGTGGTGGAAGAGCACCCAGAAACATGTAACTCACATCCTTGGATGTAGGTCTGAGTGGAAATCTACACTCTGGGTTGTCTTTTGCAGTCTGCTTGGTCTGCCTAATGAGGAACAAGTAAGCTTTCTTCTGAAACTTCATGGTCTTGAAGTCATGGCTGAGATGCTCTGGACAATATAGACTTTTGTAATTCTGAGCTATTAGGATGAAGTCTGGAGTTGCATCCACATGGGCTATTTTATTTTGCCTGTAAACCCTTTTAAATAGTGGTTTAGACAGATTTGTACCTGCTATTTCTTAAAAATTTATGTAATTTGAGGTGACCGAATTATTTTTTTTTCCTATTATGGAAGATGAACTATTAAACCAAATTTCTTCTCTCTAGTAATAACTCTGTTCTCTACTAAATTTCATGAGGGAGTTTTGTTCTATAATCTGTACTGATTAATTTTCCTCTAGTAACTGGGCTTCCATCCTTAAAAAAAGAAAATTATTCCAGCATGATTATGCACAAAAGCTTATCCATAATCAGACTGTGTTGAATGCATGTGTTAAAAAAAAACAAAACAAAACAGACAAACAAATGAAAAAAAAAACCAAACAGACCCAAAACTCTTACTGAAACCAGTGTGCTTACATAAATATTTTGGGCAAAAAGACTGTAATGTTATTAAAAATAAAGTCATAAGAAATAATTAATTGGAGGAAAAAAACCCCAAACTTTTCTGTTTATTATGAAAAGCGTTTTCAGGAGCATGATCAAAGGCATTTTTATCAGGGCTAATAAGCTCTAATTTAATACCACTGTCACTCTTGTGGGCAAACCAGTATCTATCACACAAACTACTGTTTGTGTTGTCTCTGTGGACTCAGAGAGGTACTAGTGAGTGGTGGATAGCGAGGGAGAAAGGGAGATAATTCTCTTTGAAAATTGCACCAGCCATTCAATATAACGACTTTAATTGTCCTCTTCTTCCACAGTATCTATTAAGGAATTTTTATAATTTCTTTGGAAACCTCTATCTAGCACAGAGTTCACTGAAAAAAGTAACCAAAATAATCAGTGATTAAACTTCAAGTAGGCGAAAAAGCATATTTACTCATGAATTCCCAAGGTTTTCAGATATCTAATGTTCTTTAAAGACTTCATCAACTTCAAGTGTAACACTTAACTTCATGAAAGTTTATGGGATTTGTTTCTTTTAAGAAATCTGTTAGTTAAAATTGTGTTAGAACTCTGCCTTAGTTTTCACTTGTTTCGAATTTAACCCAGTTTATGTCTCAGTAACTGCTTTCTCTAAACAAAATGGACCATAACAAATCTCTTAATCCAATTTCTTTTATGTAAACAGGATCTAATTTTCCTTGCTTTACTGTAGTTTGATAAGCACAGATCTTTCCAATGTTGTTCTGCCTTGGGGCTACTATGCCCTGCAATACATTGATATGTTTGAAAGGGAAGGTACAACAGGGAGAGGTCAGCACGAAAGGTAACAGCTCTTTCATAACAGATAAGTTAAATCAGGTACATTTTTGATGCTTTAAAATAAAAATAATAAACTGCAAGTACTTTAAGTGGTATCGAGCTATATTTTGAAAACAGAATGAAATTGCAGGAATATGACGTCGTGCCAGCTCTTGAACTTAAACAGACAGGTTTTGGTAGCTGTAATCAGAGGACTTCTGAATCAAGAAAATTAATATTTCTATTACCAAGACATAATGTGGTTCCACACTTAGAAGTAATAGCTAACTACCTAGAGAGACAATTATGCAAATAAAAGCAATTTTGGTTTCCGAAAATAAGGCCTCTCTCTCCTAATATTTTATTTTCAAGAAAATAATCTCAACTTCACAGACTTTGTTTTGCTAACTGGACTAGCTAATGTGAGAGGAAATTTGGAAATTAGTAAGCCATATATTTGAATGTTGACACTCTAAGTAAATAATAATAAATATTAATAAATAAGTATAATAAGTAAATAAGTATTTATAATAAGTAAATAAGTATTAATAAGCATATTATAAGTATAATAATAAATAAGTATTATTATAATACATAAAGTTCATGCATTTCTCTTGTTCAGATATTTTTAATGGTTTCTCTTAAAAGTATCAATAGCTGTTCCATGTTGGATAAAAAGAGATCATTGATCTGGAGGTATATGACTGACTTAAGAAGTGTTGCACTTTTTGTCAGCCACTAGCAATGCATGTGAACATGAAAAATGATGATTTTAGTTCACCTTGGTCGTTTGAAATTACAGTTTAGAAAGCCAGACTAAGAAAGGAGTCTTGTGGTACTCTCAATTATTGTTGTATGACAAGTAATATGGCTTTGACATTCCTTTTACAGACATTCATTGGCTTCACTACCTTAGGGTCTGGAAAATGTGCCAAATGGAATGCCCTGATTTAGAGACCGACATTCGTTCTTTTTCCTTTCTTTTACATTCTGACCACCATTTCTGGACCACAATTTACAATTATTAGAAACAGTGTATGCTATAACTGCTCTACAGCTTTGAACCTTTTCATCGTTTTAGATCTGTTTGCTACTAGGCCAATATGCCATGTACAACTATTGCAATATTAACATATTTATGTTTAAAAATGTTTCCCACTGAGTTGTAAGGCTCAATAATAATTTTTGAACAATCCAAGCTCTGGGCTTCATTTCAACATAGGTGATTTGTTCCCATTTAGATGAAAAGTAGGTTATTTCAAGTCAAAATAAAGAACAGCTATTCTAGAAAAAGAAATGTTTTCACATATGTTTGTTGAAGAACACTTCTTCTGGAAGAGCTGTTCATTAATAGCTAATTTGGATTACCTTCATTTGGTGATTGGTGATAAGGAATACAAAAGAGCAGAATTCAAAGGGACTTTTCACTCTTCATTCTCGTGGGGGAAGAGGAGCAAAGTGACTTTATAGACTTTTTAAAAGCATTGATTCTCAAGCAAGTTTGTATTTAAAAGTGTTTTATAAATTTAGCTGTGTGAGGTTATTAGAAGATCTTTTCAAGTGTGCCAGAAATTTTAAGTACTTATTACTCAGTTAACCATTTAAATCTTAGTATCAGAGAAATCCATGAATTCTATAAATATGACAAAAAATAGTTTAACAGATAATATACTTTTTGTATCAAGTTTAAAAGTTTATGTTACTGGGTACAAGATATGAGGATATGTGTGTATAAAGTATGAAAATTTTTGTTGCAAGTTACTAACATCTGTTGTTTTTTAAGGCAGGCTTTAAAATAAATCTCATACTCTGAGTCCACATTAAATGTTTATTTCTGTTCTCTAGCTCAATTCTACCAGGCTCTCTTTGGTCAATAAAGGATTTGACTACAGCTACAACAAGATAATTTTCATCACCTATCCCATTAATTGAATGGATAAGAAAGGCAGGAAGCAGTCTAGAGATGGATCTGTATGTGCTGTGCAATCATACAGACAGGACCTCTCAACTGAACAGCGAAGTCGCCATGAAAAAGTGCAATATTTGAAGCACACTTAGTTTCTTAATTTTCACATCACTCCACATTACCAAAACTCCCTTCCTTCCTTCCTTCCTTCCTTCCTTCCTTCCTTCCTTCCTTCCTTCCTTCCTTCCTTCCTTCC
>VWZS01011053.1:2510952-2557901 GCA_013397075.1 Rhabdornis inornatus
CTTCCTTCCTTCCTTCCTTCCTTCCTTCCTTCCTTCCTTCCCATTCTCACTGCATTTTTTTAGAACACACCAGATGAACAAAAGGCAAAGCATAAGCCACTCTGCAGGAGTCATTGCTGAAAAGGTGGACATTGTAAAGAAAAGAGCCATTGTTCAGCATTGCATCCTGATCATAATTCCAGAATATCCAAACTATCATTTAAAATATCAGATGCTCTATTTAAAGTATAAGAAGTGCAAAACTTTTAATTTTAGTCTGGCTATCTGAAAAAAAGAGATCCAGCACACTAAGATACAACCTTAGATTTATATTTAAACTTCCATTTATATAGAAACATATCCAATATTAAAGTTTATACATAAAAATTAACTATCATTTATATAACATAATTATATAAATATGTACAAAAGGTAGCAGATGGAGCTACACTGTTGAAAAATAGAACTGCATATTCATTAATTCCTCATCTGAGCAAGAATGATAACTTCTGGTTAGTTTAAAGGGAAGGCTGCAGGATTGAAGGCTTACAATTACTGGGGGATGTTGCTTTAGTCTCCTTTATTCTCCTTGATAAGCCTCAGTGCTTCAAAGATTCCCTTTTTATAAAGGACTCAGTGCTTTTAGAGGCTGAAAAGAAAATTTGTAATGAGTGCAGACAAATTAGACGATCCAGGCAGTATCTCTTCCATCTTTAAATCCTTACATTGCAAGTCAGGAACAGAGGGCTAGATAAGAAGTGCTAAAGCTGTCAGACTCTATGCAGGCAGCAGAGTGTGTTTGCTACTGACTCTTGTATTGTAAACAGTAACTGAATGTGAGTATTTGATATCTAATTATGTCACTGTGGATTCTCCACTTACTACTACACAGAGGTCAAAGACATACACAAGATACTTTCAAGTAGCTTCTTTCAGATTCTCATGTTTCATCTGTTCCTCCCATCACAGCGAATATGAATGTTTGCTATTAGCTGTTAACCTGTAGCTCAGTCAGACCACCTTGACTTCTAATCCCAATCAATCTGGTACACCAAACAGTGCCTAGATGTTTGCTTAGTGAAAACAGTATCTGAAATGACTCGTCCATTCAGCCTCTGTTTGAAAGTCTATTATTCATTTCTTATCCTTATTTAACTCTTGACTCTTTCATTGTTTGTCCAATCTTTTGAGCTTCAATATCCACAACAGATTCTAGGCACTAAAAGAACACATTTCAGGAATATGAATTTTCAGGGAAGAAGGGGAAGGGTGAAGGAGAGGACAAAAGAGTAAAATTTTCACTTGTCTCTTGCTCAAAACAGTGTTAAAAGAATAAGGTCAGATGTGATCGTGACCAGTCATTTTTTTCCATTCCCAAGCCCTAAAATAGAAGCATATCTACCAAACTGCTAATGCTTCTGATGCACAGAGAGTTATTATTTTTTTTACTTTTTAAGTCTAAAGATGTAAATAAAAAGCTTCAGGAATTATAATTAGATCTAGTAAAAAAATTAGAAATAAAAATATTTTTTCTCTAAATAAAATGTGTTAGTTCGTTTATATAAAATACTTATTTGCATACTAGCCAGCTGCATAATGCTTAAAAAATATATTTTTATGGGCTTTATTAGTTTCTCAAATATTCAAGAAATTATCTTATTTTCTATGTATCTTACAGATCTAGCTTGACTGTCTAATTTTAGGCTGTCATTGAAAAATTCAGGCTGTCCCACCTGTGGATCATTGTACATGACTGGTTTAGTTCACTCATTTTCTGCCAACTATTGTAGGAGTTCAGATAACTAACTTAGTCCAGTGGCCCAATTTTCAGATGGCTCAAGATCATGAGATGAGTGCCACCTTTGAAATCATGGTTCATGCTGGCTTCTCTCATTGACTGAACTTTTGTTTTTCTGTTTGATGTTGTCTGCAGTCCCCAGCCAGAATGCTCATCTTCAGTGAAAGCACACAGAAAGCAGCAGCCTCTGGAGGACTTGTTTAGCACAGCTGGACAGTTAGGCTATCTCCCCCAGTCCCTGCACTGTCTGGCTGCAATGCTTTTATCAGGCCAAAGTTATACATCACTTTCACTTCATCCTTGCAGTAAACATTTCCCTTTCTATACCCTTATCCTGGGATTCAACACTGGTCCTAGGCCTCAAAAGAAAAAAAAACAAAACCAAAACCAAAACCAACCAAACAAAAAAACCCAACCAAAACTAAAAAAAAAAAAAAAAAAAGAGAAACCCCATATTGAAATTACGCATGAAAATATTAAGTTGATGGTAACTTTTCTAAAACTTCATTCTGAGAACTCTGCTGAGGCTGGGACATCTCACTGTAGGGCTGCTTATCAACTTCTGTAAAAGAAAAGCTGGAAAGGAACACAGGAAATCTTGTTCTGTATTTTCATCATGTGAATACGGTACTGAAGAGATAAAACCTGCTTTGGGGTTAGGCAGCTAATTTAAGAAGTTCATGTTCCAATAGTAATGTAGAGAAGGAGAAAGAGGAGGATGATGAAAATGTTGAATGTTGCTGTAGGTCCATCTCAAGAGTCTGTTGACTTTCAGAGTATTTGCGTTGTGGAACAGTGCTGGATTTTGTCCATCAGAAAAGTGAGCAGATATCTCCCAGTTACAAAGAAAGTTAATGTTTCTGTTTATAAATGGTACAGTGAAGTGCAGAAAATACTGCCCTTAAACATGTAATTCCACCCACATCTCAGGAATCAGATAGTCTCACTGCTACATCCATAGTACAGCCCTTTTTACATATGAGGGTGGAGAGTTTGTCCTGTATCTGCAAAAGTAGGGACATCCATCTAGTGAAACAGACTTTTGGAAGGAAAATAAAAAAACGTTAGGCTTATTTACAGTCTTGGTTTTGAAGTCTATTATAAGAAACAGTAGATGATGCTGATAATCTGGTAAGGTGGCTGCTACATCTTTTCTGAGACTCTCTGCCAAGTGAGAAGGTAATTAAATATGTTTCCATCTTAATGGAAACCACTTCCTTGACTGGTTTGGAAGGTTTGGAGGCAAGGGGAAAAACTTAGAAACTTGCCAACAGTTTACATTTACAGTAAGCAACATAAAGTTACAGGGATACATATAGTACAGAAAACAAAATGGTAGCCTGAATTTCAAGGTTTTGTTTGAGCCTTAGGCAATATCTGGCTGTACAAGAGAGATTAAAATTCAATTATTTCTTTGCTACATGGGACTCTGGGACTGCCTATTACTGTCCTTACTAGTGTATAATATATAAGTTCCAAATACACTTCGTATGCCCCTGAGAGTGTTATACCATTAGAATTCACTACAGAACAAAATCTGTTTTGGTTTATACTTGCCTCCCCATACAAGCATATCTTGTTGGTAATCTTTGAATATAGTCCTAGAAATATTTTACAGTAATTAATTATTCTTACTCAAAATTATTAATTTGATTGAAGAAATTGTTTATCAGAACAGCAAATACAGCTTCAAATGCTGAGCCACAGGTTAACCCACAGGTGGGTAGAAATATTCCAAAAACCTTCAAATTACCCTGGAGAATTTCCTTGCATTCCTGCTTAACCATTCCTACGGTATGACTTCTATACTCAAACCAGTAGTAAAGCAGATAACAGTACATATTGAAAGCTATGTGTGGTATTGTTCTGTCAACATAAAACCAAATGTGGTGACATTTTAGTTTCTGCTTCATGTTGTCAGTGAGGAAGAAAATTTATATCTCTACCTTGCACAATTACTCCAGTCTTCTCCTGAAAAATCCAAGCAAACAATACAAAGAATAAATGAAATACAAAAGCAATACACTTTCTGTGGAAATGAAAATCATGAAAACTAAAGAGAGAGCACAGAACTTTCTACTCCAAGATTTTTCTAATAATAACAGATAAAAGTGTGAGAATTATTTCTATTAGCAACTGTTTTCTGCACCTATTGCAATATATTATGATAACAAAATTTTATATGTTCTTTAGAGAAAACAGGACAGTGTCTTTTTCCAAACTGATCTATCTGGCATCCTCACTTCTCTACATCATTTTCTGTTAAGCATAAATCAAAATGTAGTGTTTTGGGGGGTTTTTTGGGGTTTTTTTTTTGTTTGTTTGTTTGTTTGTTTGTTTTTTGCTTTTGTTTTGTGTTTGTTTTTGTTAATTCCAGAAAATTTGGAGGGTTTGCTGATCTCTGATAGCTTCCAAACAAATACCAGCCTTGACCAAGTGCTTGGGAAGTTGCATTCTGCAAGTATTTGCTTGCTGTTCTCTTTGATCCAGGCAATAAGCAGATTTCCCTGCTCTCTGACCTCTTTGCTTGCTGTCTGCATGCTCTGAGAGATGCCTGTGAATGATCTGTTTGCTGTTTTTTGGCAGAGTTCAGCTGTCCAGCACTGGCAGTACAGGTGAACAGAGACACCATGTTCACTGTCCTGATAATAATTTTGTTCCTCTGGCTAATATTTGTATGGAGTTCATTAGGACTAAGAGAGCTTCACACGTAAACGGAACTGGAAGCCTTTAAAAAATACGGAGGGTTTTTGGTTTGTTTATTTTGCTCATTCTGCTTTATTGACTTTCAACACTCATTCATTCTACTTCAGAAGCAGAACAAAAAAATCATTTCAAAATTGTATGTGCAAAAGCCACTGCCTTGTCTTCTTCTATTCTATAATTCATGCAAACATCGAGATAGAGAGTGGAAGACTATAGTGAAATAAAAAGTAATTTATTTACCCTAGTCAAGCCCTCTAAAAGCGGTATGGAGCAGCAGCTGTGCAGCCTAGGAAAATCCAAGGACTGCCAGGACATTTTGCAGTCTTTCGCCATTCCACAGCTATATTGGAGAATACATCTTTTGACTTCCACAAAGAAATCCTTTACAAAGGATTTTATTGTTATTTTATTCAGGAAGGGAAAAACCTGCCCATTAGAAAGATTATATCCTAAGACAGACAAAAGACCCTGCAAAAACTAAAGTTACCTCTCCTCTGTCTGCAAAATCCAAATTCTCAACATATTTTTTCTTGTTCACTCAGTAAATAAACTCATTCAGATCTGTATATCAGAAAAGCAGAAAAAATTATTTTTTTCCCAAGAAAAGCCTGGGATAACACTTATTTTTAAAAAGAGAGAACATGCAGAAGTTTAAAAAAATCCTGAAGGAGCTGACATTAGATAGTCCATATAGCAGAGAATGAGCAGGAAGGGAAGAGAAGGAAGCTAGAACTAATAAAGCAACACATTTTTTAACATTCATACATGCACACACAAAAGAAAGTCCAAGTTTTTACAGGTCCTTTTAAATTCCTCCTGGGTACTTCTCAGTATGATTAAAGAAATGAGGGCTGAAGAAATTTTTGAAATGGCAAGGTCAGGATTTAGCCTATAAAATAGAGTAGCTATACTCTTTCTCTTGTACTAATTGCTCCCTAACCAATTGTTTGGTGAGTCTGGGAGTATTTTCAGAAATATTTAGTTGAAACCCCCAATGAAAACTTAGCTTTTCCTGAAGAGGATCACAGTGTCTCACTACTAGAAGAAAGATTTCAATTTTTTTTTTTTCCTTTTAAAATCTCAATCTCTTTTGTTATCTTTGTTATCTCCCCTTATTTCCTGATTTTCTGGTGTAGGAGTTAAATAGCAGTTCTGGATAACCCTCTGTCTTGATACTGTCAGGAAGGTAATCTGACTATCAGTTACAACCCACCCCTGAAGATGAAGTTAACTCATATTTTTGTTAATAGATCCCTTGGGGCATATTTCAGTGAAATAAAAATGAGAGATTAATGTTTATAAATATATATACATAGGGTTCATTTTAGAACAGTTTGTTTGGAATGGAAAGAAGATGTTGATTTGCTGTGGCCATCCTCTGGTGCTTACACCCTCTGCACCTGGGATATTACCTTGCCCATCACCAGCAAAGCACCCTCTGCTTTGCAAGTGGCCAATTGTTTGAATCATTACCATTTCAGTCTCTCACACAGTCTCATTCATCTGCTTTTCTAAGAGTGTGTATGCACAAATAAATAAAAAGACAGATTCTGCATCTCACCATATTTCTTTGTGCACAACATCAGACTTAGACTGCCATGTCCCCCTCTAAAATGCTGATTTGTGTGACTAGGAATCCCATTTTCATAAATGGATAAGAATGCCCTGCCCAGGAACATCTTAGCCCATGGCAGAAAATCCATGTCTCCAGTGTGGTAAAACAAGGCTTGGAACATTTTTAGTCAAGTGACATACTACATCCTTGATTTATTCAGGCAGCATGCAAACAGTAGCTAAATAGCATTATTATTATCAAACTGTGATTATGCTCCCTTGAGTGTGATTAATGCAAAGGTTTCTTGGTGGCTATTTGAATTCAGCCTTTGTTGGTATATTTTTAGTTTATTAGGAATTTTAAGATCACAGAATAACAGGGTGGGTCAGGTTAGAAGGGACCACAGGGGGTCATCTGGTCCAACCTCCCTGCTCAAGCAGGGTCATCCCAGAACACATGACACAGGATTGTGTCCAGACCATTCTCGAGTCTCTCAGAAGCAGACTCCACAAGCTCTCGGTGCAATCTGTTGCAGTGAATAGTCATCCACCATAAAAAAGTTCTTCCTCATGTTTAGGTGCCTTTCCTGTTCCTCAATTTCTGCCCATTATTAAAAATATATTATTTACTAGAAAAACATAAATACACATATATATCATGCCAATGCATTATACAAATATGCATTATTTATGGTGGATTTATAAATTGTAAAATACTTCCTTGCATATAAGAGATGGCTGAAATATTTAACATTAACATGAAAGTATTTTCCCAGTCTTCTATTTTGGTTTTTATTTTATTTCAAATCAGTGTAATTCTGAAGTGTCATATAAGTGTTAGACTGATAATGCATATCTGATCTATTCTGACATGCAAAAGCATTTACTGAAATAACATCACCAAAGTTTTCTGACTGTTATTGAAGGCAGATTTCCAGATAGCAATTGATCCACTTATGCACTAGTTCAAAGCTATGGATACCTGCTTCTATCTCCCAAATAGAGATTTGTAAACTGATCTTACTTTGGAAAACTTTAAATTAATTCAAAATGCAGAATTTAAAATACTTTTAAATGGATTAATTAACCTCTCTATCCCATGTTTTACAGACAAAACTGTGAATACCAGCAAAGCATCCCATTGATTTTAAGATTTTTGCTTTCCGTTATAAATCCCTTCACTGGCTTTTTCCACAGTATCTGGGAGAATTAGGAGTCCGTATTTCCCTCCCTGCTGTTTGAATACTGGCCCAGTAATGGCTTCTTTGATCTTTTTAAACCTACTTTGAGCTCTATATTATTCCTTCTCACTGAAGACTTGATTTTAAGGTTAGCAAGAGTATAGTGTGGAATAAAGTCTAAAACATGATCGACTGCTGGCATTATTCAGCTGTGCCAGCTGATGACTGTCACAGGATGACAATTTTTTTTTTTTTTTGGTGACATATTTATTATTTCTTTTGCATTATTTTTTTCTGGTTTTATGTGTGTATGTGTGTATGTATGTATGTATGTATGTATTTTGCAGGATTTTAAGGCACTAGGCAAAGGTATTCTATGAAAGGTTTAGCAGTTCTCAGACACAATGACATAACAGACAGGAAAAAAAATATTTGTGAAGCAAGACTGAAATTTTAGACTCTTCCTTTACAAGGACATGTAATTAAAGAGGATGAAAGTTACAAAAAATAAGAAAGGACAAGGAGCCACAAAGTTTAATTGCTTTTTCATTATTTATTTGCTTTTTGGTGGGGGAAGAACTGGATAAAACAAACAAGAAAAAATAACTGTTCTTGCTATTCTATCAGTAATTACATAAAACTTAGCTCAAAATAGACTATTTTATCCTTTAAAATAGAAATTAAAATATCATATAAACACACTCTTTTACAATGGAAAGTGTCACAGTTGGTATCAGAAGATCAAAAGGACTATTCCAGGTGGCCTCAGAAAACCAGTTTTCTTTATATTCAAAAAGTATCTTCTGCAAATTTTAACTGCACAAAAGCAAACAGATGGAAGTTACCTTTAGCCACTGTTAAAGAAAAAAATTCATTTTGCCTTCATCTTTTCCCAAGATTCAACTTCATTTTTTTTTGTTTTTTTTCTTAAATTCAATTTATAGTCTGATACAGACACACCAAAGCAAGGGAAAAGAAGACTGGGGAAGAGTCTTATTACTCTTCCAAGCTAGTAATGTATCAACATTTCTTGATCCACTGTTATAGAATTATCGCATCACATTTTCCTAGAAAAGAGCAGTGGTTTGTGGTTTGGTTGTTGATTTTACTGGGTTGGTTGATTGTCTTTTGTTTGTCTTGGCTCTGTGTTGGTTTTGTTTAATCTGGGGTTTTGTTGGCTTTTTTATTTGGTTGGTTTGGTATTAATTAATTTTCAACTCTGAATTTCAAATTAAGGATTTGAAGAAGCTTTAGCAATACTTTGTGGCTGGACAATGGATCTTTTTGCAATTAAAGCCTTTTCATGTAATACAGATTGAAGGTATACTCCCTTCATAGGACTAGACATGGAAAAGTGATTGCAAACGCATAATGTCTTTTTGTCATTCCTATTTATCTGCTTGAGAAAAATCAATTTTGATAAAATATAGGTAGAAAAACAATTACATGAAAATTAAGAGCAGGATATTTCCTGCTATGGTTGTAATATAATATAATAACAATAATAATATTAATAATGATTATCTGGAGATAAAGGAGTTCATGTACTCATGCAAACAAAATATATAGGATGATGCTTTCCTGTACTAATTAAAATTACACCTGAATTGATAATACAGAGCAGTCACAAAAACAATTTCTGAATTGTAACAGTAAAGCCATGGTATGTGAGTTCTACATCTTATCTGCAAGCAAAATTTAAAAAAAATTATCAAAATTGATCAGTTCTAGGAAAATATGAAAATTCAGTAGTGGTAATTTTTTTTCCCCACTGTATCACAGAAATGAAATGGGCTAACATGTATATATAAAAAACGACTAATATCAAAGTTAAGTCACAGCAATATCCACACAGAAAATGTCTTTAGTCATGTTTACTATGCATAGTCAAGAGGGGAAAATAATTTTCAGAGCAACATTAAAAAATAATTATAATAAAATCACACCACTATGTTACTATATATAAAATATAAAAGGTGAAGAAATCTCTCCACATGCACAAAATACAATTAAGATTCCCTGTGTCCATCTAGATACAATGTATCTGTGGATTTAAGCAACAGAACCAGAATTTGGAGTTAGCAGAATACAGTGCATGACTTTACTTCCCAAACTGTAATTAATCAAGAATAAATGCATTTGTACAAAGGACCAGAAACTTGTCATGAGAACTTCACAGGAAAATAATCTCTGAAAATTAAAGAAACTAATTTTTTTCCCTGAGAGACAGAGCAGGAGACAGTAATATGTTTCATTGCTCTTTGGAAGATCTTTTCAAAGAGGATGAAGAATCTAAAGGTCATGTCTTTGAAATAATGCAATCCAGGGTAACTAGTGTCATCTGTATAATACAGTAATCTCACTGTTAAATTGGGTAAGGAGGGTTTTTCACTTTTTGAAGCTGACCTGCACATTACAATAAATCAACCATCCACCTATCATTTTTTTTCCAATGCCAATTATAGCTGATGAAATATTAAAAAATTGTATGGGACTTATTATACCAGCTTCAAAAGAATGCACATATATACTCTTTAACAATAGACAAATTATATCTCTTTTAAGGGGTTAAAGCTCTTACATTTGCAATAAAGAAAATGGAAAGAAGTACCTCTCTGTGTAGAAAACCATCCACAACAATATTCATCTCTTCTCACTTCTTGTGGAGAGAAATGCTATCACTGGAAAACAGCTTTCTCCCATTTTTTTTTTAGGAAAAACATACTGAAGCAGAAGAGAGCATCCAGCAGTGTTTGTGTGATATAAACTATTTATACATTCAGTATTTTAATTCCAGGTCTCTCCAGTTCTAAGATGACTGAACCTGTGTCCATTAGGGTGTTTTCAAAGCTGGGCACTACTGTAAAAATAGGAATGCAAGAGCAGGTGAAAAAGGCAAGAAGAAGAGAGAAAAATTTAACTCCATATACTATACAAATACTATAATACTACTATATAAAAGGAGTTCATTGTAGAAGATAAGTGCCTGTATGTATATAAATTACTGAAGTTACCCAGAAGACTTTGTCAGATCATCGGAAAAAACCTTCATGACTTCATCTGTTTTCCTATACTGCTGCAAATCACGTAATTTGAAACACCCCAGGCCCTCAGGTCATCTACACAGGGCAGGAAGACATGATAGAGATCTCATAAAGATCCCATAACCTCCTGGAACAACTGATCTTGGAACTCGAATTTTACAGTCACTCTAAGAGATTTTTAGACACTTATTTTACGTGAAGATTGACATGAAGTAAACACACATAGAAGACCTCTACATTTAGACACCCAACCCACTAATATCTACTAGCATTAGAGATATTTAAAATGTCTAAAATGTCCAAGAAAAACCTGAAGATCATTCCTGAAAGACATAGATGGTCTACACATTTATTTCCTATATGTGTCAGACCAACTAAAATATTTAGGATATTCAAGTGTTTCTCAAAAGGCACAGTGGGCAGCTGAATGTAATTTCTTAATGTCAAGCTGAGTATTCTCAACAAGTTTAATTACTCTGAGCATGAAACAATGCTAGAAAGTAAGCAGCTTGAGCTGCTCTTGGAAACTCAGGAGGAGGCTTAGGCTCCTAAGGCACTACCTCCTTGCATTCTGCTGAAAAAAATGGAACAAGAGGATCAGTGCTGATAGCCTCTCTCTTGTTACTGTCCAGACTCATTCAGAATTCAGTAAGCTATTTGGGTAAGCCTTCAGCAGTGAATTTCACAAGTTAACTATATTTTGCTCAGAATATTGTTTTATTTCCTGCACAGGTAAAAAAGTGTTGTAGGCTGGAACGAGAGACTTTAACTGGAAAGAGTTTGGTGTTTCAGGAATGTCCCCATACATTCCTGAATTTTCTGTATATTCATATTCAATTTCTGTATGAGTTTTTCTAGCAACAATGTAATCACATCAATGCTTAATTATTTCACAGCCACTAAATGTTCTTTCTGTTAAAAGACATACACATTGGCTTAAATCCCAACTTGGAAATTCATGTGCATAATGTTTATAAAGTTAATCAATGCAGAAAGATCCTCAATTTACATTTTTAAAAATTTTATTTTAGATATTTGAAAAGATTTAAGGAATAGATTTCACACTGCATATCATTACTATATTATAAATTCAAACAGCATTTAAGAGAAAAATAATATGTATAATTTTTCACTTTATTTTGAAAATTGTGTTTTGCAGTACAAGCCTTATTAAAAAGAAACACTACTATCCTCTTTCTGTTCAGTGGTCTCTAATGTAGACTGTTATCCCCTAGTTTGAAGTCCATAAAGGTTTGCAAATTCCCCATCAAGTGTTAAGTTAGCCTAAGAAATGCTTCATTTAAAAAAGAAAAAAATCTAAGTCATAAAGTGGCATGAAACAAGATAAACTAAAAAAAAACAAAAACAAAAACAAATGAAAAAAGGGAGGACATATTTTTAAAATGTTTGGAATGTATTCCTTGGTCTTTTCTAGAGTAGGAAAGCCTATTGAAATGATAGACCGTAAAGTCTTCAAAAATATTCTGTTTACATTTTCCTTAGACTTAATATGGTCAAGTGACTTGAAAATCTCTCCAGTGCCAAATAACACTGTGTGTATGTAACAATTTCTGAACAGCAATGAAACCTTTATTATAGAGTAAAAAAATTATATCTTCGGAAGAATAGAAAAACAATAGTGAAGTATAGAAACTTGTGCAGATGCAGAGAGAAAAGCACAGCCACAAATACACAAGGATAAGACAAAAAAACTTACTAAAAAATGCAAATCCACTTGCTAAGTAGCTTAAACAATGAAACCAAGATTTTAGTTACAATAAAGAAAATTCAGAACTATAATTTTATAAATTTAAGCTGTATTTTGGGTATCATTAACAGTGATTTTAGACCCTATTAATAGATATATTAAATAGTCTAATACTGTGCAACCATCTTATAGAGGCTGGGATTCTTTTCTGGTTATTTCTCATGTGTCTATAAGGTTCTGCAAAGGTCTGACAAATTTACAAGGTAGCTTTGTCTTTTTTAATGTGCTGGATAGAATTACCACACACAGAGAAGTTATATGTTCTAGTATCTTCATATGAGGTAAAGAACATGTATGTCCTTTTTCTGTGTCACTACATATATTAGTATTCATGCTTCTATTAATAAAATAAAGGAATGGGTTAGAAATTAGAAAATGGCAAGTAGTAAGAGAGATGACAATTTACGCAAACACTGAAGTTACTATTATTGATTATTACATAATAGTATTAGTGACATTTCCACCCCCACTTTTAAAAAATAGTAAAGATGTTTGATATTTTCAGTGCTCTTAAAGAATGCAAAATAAACTGAGTAAAAATTAGAGGGCATTAGATAATAAATGTTGACCAAATTAAATACATTCTGTCTCTAACCAGATTTTCAACAGAAAATATGTGCTAACTTGTCTAATGATTTTGGAAAAAAAGTATAGAAAAGCTGGCTAGTACTACTGTCTTTATAATTTGAGATATTAAAGAGGTGACTCTAGAATTCCACCAGTGTTAAGTAAATGGTAAAAAGATACCAGTGGCTGAATAGTACAGATCTTTTTTGTTGTCAAAACGAAGAAGGAACAGAAGGAGAAGCAAAATAGAATCACAGATCTGTTAGGTTCAGCATCAGTCATTTCTAAACCTTATCCATAATAAATATGCTCCTCAGTAGTGGTTTTGAAAAAGAGTTAAAAATTTCCCCTAAACATGAGTCCTGTGCTGCTATAAGAAAGGATTGATAAAGAAACAAGTTATTACTTGATTACATTGATTTGTAGAATATATTTAACATTCTATTTCCAAAAGCTGTAAGAAAAGCAAACAAAGGGGAAAAAAAGGAGTGAATTTCCAACTACATCATTACATATTGTTGCTTTGGGAGGAAAAAGTTGTTTGTGTTATTTAGACAACTGTCAGTGCTATATTGCTATCATTTAAAAGTAACAAATGCTCTATAATGTAAACTGGACACAATGTTCTCATCAGCCCACAAGCCAGCTGCATTTTCTATCCTTAGGTTTTTAGTGTCTATGGAACACTGAAAAACCGCAACAATATTTATTCTCCTTCAGTTAACAACCTCTATACGTTTCCAGTGGTACTGAAATATACAATTATATATATGCACATACATTTTAAGTACTGCAAACAATGATCAAGGTAAGAAGCCATTCCAATCACATTAAAAGCTCTGTCTATAGCAGCAAAATTGACTGTGAAATTCCAGCTGAAGGTCAACATAGCGTTTTGTACGTCAGCAGGAATAACTGGACAGCATAAATGTAAGTGTAAGGAGCTCAAAGACTACTTGTGTGTTGCTTACCCACAAAAGGGAGCAGGCTTGGTGATTTACAACTGAAAAACTATGAGCTTGCCTTGAAGTCTTTGGATTATTTCATAAAGCTCATGTCCTTCATAATACATGAAGTGATTCCATCACTTACTATATGCAAAACAACCCCAAAAACAAACTATTAAAGTTAATGTGTTATTCTATCTTTTGTCTTCTTTACTTGGGATATAGGTTTAATAATATTTGTGAGTATTATCTTGACAGACTTAAGAACCCAATGTAACAAAAGGGACACATGAAATAGGAGTTAGTACATGCAGATGTGTACTTGGTGGTATCTTGCTCCTATAAATTATCCAATAATTTTGGAGAATTAAATATTCATTTATGATAATGATGATTAAATATATTACTATAGCCAAAATGACTGCCCCTCAAGAGATAAATTATGAACTTTTATAGAATTCTGATGCTGATATTTTAAAGAACTGATACTTGCCGGAATTTTAATATAATACACTTAGCAAATAATATTCCAGAGCCCTAAGGATGTGTACGAGCATCTTCATTCAACTATTTTAAATCCTCATGGCTTCTCTGGGACTCAAAATAGGCAGTATACATTGTAATACTAAATTATTTTGGGTTATTTCTCTACACAAAATTGTCAGTGTTATATTGCAGATATGCATTTTGTTAGAAACACCATAGATTAGTATTTAGATTTAAATAATAAATAAGAGATGATAGGAAGCTAAGGCTTCATGAGTGGAACATGGTGCATGTCCACTTATGACCTTCTTGAAATCATTATAGGAATTTGGTGGTAATGCATCTGAGTGATATTAAGATAAAAGTAGTACCTACATTTTTTTAGATGCACTTAAATTTTGAATAAATATTTGTCAAAGACTGCACTGAATTTTTCCAACTCTGTTTAAATATGCAATTATGCAAAGAAAGGAACACATGGGAGGATGTATACTGACAATTTAGACTAAACCTGAATGAAAGCTGGGACTGAGAATGGGGAAGCGAACAACTGAAAAAGCAATCAATTTGCCTTACTTCTTGCAGAAGTCTGTACTTTACTTAAGTAAAGAGAAAAAATATTTCTGCTGCAGTAACCATATTCAACAGCTAGTACTAAGACCAAGTTAGCATAGCAGTTTCATATTATTGGTTAAAATAGATGAGGATTAGTAGAGAAATCCTAGTATTTTAACATTCTAGGGCAAAAATGCTACTTTTACACATTATAACTGGGAAGAAGCTAAGTAAATAGTTCAGGGTAATAATCTGTTATTAATAGAAAGTCATTAAGAAATGTCTGCATTTAGAAACTAGAACCTTAAAAATATTGAATTAAGCTTTTATGTACATTGGTTCAGGTTTCCTATAAATATGTCATTAGTGGTGTAACACCACATATAAAATTCATAAGGTATATTATTTTCTAAGGCCTGCTAAATACAGTGCTGCAAAACTTATTTGAAAACGTGTTCACATGATAGACTGGTGTAATGATCCATGGCAACATATATGCATCCCACACAGTAATCTTTTAAACAACTCCAATTCATCATGGGAAACAGAATGTGTAACTTCCTACTTCAGAAAATAAAGACCATTAAAATTTGAGTTAAAAGAAAACACCCTCAGTTTCTAGTGTTCACTGTCTTAGAAGACTGCACTTAAACACATCATCAAAGTTTTTGTTGTTGATAACACATTAAAACCACCAAAATAAAATCTTTTGAATTGTTATTATTTATTTGCTATGAAAACTGTACCAACCAATGTATAATTATGTAATGGATAGGAAGGATGAAAATTAAACTATTGAAACATGTTTGGATGCACATTCCAACATCCTCTATTTATCTTCATGTTGCGAAGACCTGAGACATCCATTAAGACATGAAGCTCTTCTGGAAGTTTCATATTATTATTGATGGTGTAAGTTACTTTACCAGCGAAGTAACTTACCTCCTCTCAAGCAGTTATAGAGAGCAATAAGTTCTCTACGAGCTAAACAACTCCTGCTCTCTCAGACCCTCCCCAAAAGCCTTGTGCTCCAGGCGCTTTGCCCATTTCACTGCCCTTCTCTGGACATGCTCCAGCCCCTCAATGCCCTTCCTGAACTGACCTGGACACCAGACTCAAAGGGTGGCCTCACCTGTGCTGAATACAGGAGAAGAATCACTCCCGTGGTCCTGCTGGCCACATAATTGCTGACCATAATTGCCATTGGCCTTCTTGGCCACCTGGGCACACACTGGCTCATGTCAGTACTGCCAGCCGTCATCCCCAGGTCATTTTCCACTGCACTGTTTTCCAACCATTCTTCCTCATCCTGTAGGGCTGCACGGGGTTGTTGTGGCCAAAATACAGGACTCTTGGTCTAGTTAAAGCTCATACCACTGGTCTCAGCCCCTGTCCAGACCCCTTTGCAGAGCCTTCCTACACTCCAGCAGATTGACACTCCTACGCAACATGGTGAATCCATGAATTTGCTGAGGGCCGACTCAATATCAATATCAGTAATGATATTAAAGCCTCATTTACTTTAGAGCAGTAAAATAAAATACCATCCTAAAAGTGGTTTAAAATTATTATTATTCAGACAAAACACCTCCTAGATGGCAAAATCAGAAAAAAAAAATTCTTTACCTTGAATAATTAAATACTCAGTTCTCTAGAAGCACCTTTTTCCTTACTTTTTCCTTTCTCTCTTTCTTAGGAAACTGCATCCTAAATAGGGATGTTTCTGTATGTTAATAGAAAAAGAAGCAGCTTAAGTAAGTGAAGAACACTGATTCCCATCATCACTCTCACTTCCATGCTCACAGGTATCTTCTCATATATCATTTGCCACTTTCTAATGGAGGTCTCAATAGTTGCACGGCACCATTGCTATTCATGTTCTAGACTGTTAGTGCCAGGAATGAGTGTGCATGGAATCTATGCATTTTTACCCTGCCTTGGTGAATACTAAATTTATGAAGGGACATGTTTAAATGAGATTGAATTGGAAGACTCTTGATCAATACCCATCTGCCCGGTATGTTTTAATCTCAAATATGAGAATGCAAGGGAATAAATCAAGTTTATCTGTAGCACATTTCTTCCAAATGATGCTTGTGAAATCAAAAATTAAAGATGCTAGAGCAACATCTTTCTTCTCAGGAAGTAGAAGGCCTTTCTGTATACAAGCCTACTACTCAGTATGTTTTCTCTGGTACACCAAGAGAATTTTACTGCTTCCTTATCAAGTTCTGCTTCCCCATCTTGCCTTCTAGCCCCCAGTCTCTTCTTTCTGGTGTAACTCCACTGACAGTATTTTATCTATGGGACAATGTGGAAGGAAAGCGAAGTGGACTTCAGTCAGAGATTATGAGCAGTGTGAATACATAAGAAATGTTCCTTTGGTTTTATTTTTAAGTTCTTCAGACTAGGGGAACAGTTCGCAAAATTCATTTATTCTCCTATTTCTATCCTTCGCTCAACAGTTTACTGTACATCCTTTGGTACCCCACTATTTCTACTCCTACTGTTCATTTAAATGTTAAAAAGATTCATCTCAACTGCAGGAGCTGTTCAAATACCATAAATTACCTAACTTAATGCAAAGAAATTCAGAGCTTAGAATAAAGCTCATCATGCTATGCCTGCATGACCCCACTTCAAGCATTAAACTGGTCTCAAAACAACGACCATTCTTTGTTGCAATATTGAGACTTAACTAGATGAGATGTGGGGCCCAATTCTGATCCCATTAAAATCAGTGGGATTTCATTCTTAGCAGGATTTGAATATAATTATAAATGCCTTCATTCTTCATAAAACTTACCTATTTTTATTCAGTCTGTTCACACAGCGATATCTATTTCAAAGGTTATGTCAGAGCAACGAATTTAAAAGAATCAAAAGAAAAAAAAAACGAAAAAAAGCTCTGTTCTTGCTCATTTCAGTAGTCCTCAAAGTGACATGGCTAAATATCTCAGGAGGGATTTTTGGGATATGCTTGGACATGAGTTAGCATCGTACATTGCTAATAGAACTTGAAATAAAGACTCTTGAGAATCAGGGGACTTAGACCTAGACCTGCCAAAATTAGGTCTCATTTAAAAATTCTGCTTGTGTGTGCTGCAGTCACAGAAAAGACTTCATTATGTAGCAGAAACTGAGACAAGTATCAAGTCTGACAAGTTCATTAAAACTCTTAAATATCTTTTTAAAAATAATCGTTCATTGAAGAAAACTGTTGCTTTAAAAAATTAATTTACTGAAAATCAGAATATAAATATTGTGAGAGAAGTACAACTGGGGGCTGAGCCCGTAGGGTAATTAGTGGGCTTTGTCTGTGCTCAAGATTGTATCTTTTTGCTAATTCATTTTTCCTTTTTGATTTCAATGGTATATTCGTAATCTCTAAAAATGTGGCCAAAGGTATCTCTCAGTGTTTTTGGGTGAGGTCCTGACCTTGTAAACAATTTACTCTAAGTGGGATGCTGAATGCACTAGCAGCTACAGTGAAATCATTCTTCTGCATGAATTCAGATTGGGTTCAGCTGAAAGAACGGGACATAAGAAAATGCCATGTTGGCAAAAGTAGCCATGCCAGTACTTGCAAAGATTTTGTGCAGTGACAAAAGGTTGTGCTGCTTCTAAAGTGCATCTGATACTGCATGTGATGTCTGTTAGAAACTGATGATATTAATATTATAAAGTAACAATATCACATACAATCGCATTGTAAGCATAGTAATATTTTCATCCCTTTAATTATTTAGTCATACAATTCATTGTCCATCCTTCTTGCTTGAAGCTGACCTTTAGCCTTAAAGAAGTATTTATTCTTTACTCTGTATTATAGAATATTCTTTAGATAACTGAATATACATTATAAGAAAACTAACTTCTGTATTTCAATCTAAAACTACAATTAAGTCTTATTAATTCCCTTTCCCAAGTGAAACTAAAGTCAGTATATTGGGAAAAAGCTTTTATTTACAGTACTAAAAGCTATTTTGGGGATATGGAAACAACCAGCCAGCCATAAAACCTTAAAATTCCACAATTTTTAACTGAGAGGAAGATCACCTTTTGTGAACCTTTAACAAGTGACAATCTGCTCCTTAGGCAATCTTACATAAATGTATCTATTCATGATTCACAAGTTTTAAGGCATGCAAAATTTATCACATCGTCTTGAAAGATGAGCCTGTGGTTAACTGCCTTTAAAATTAAAAATATTTAATTGTGCTGATGAATTGACTGTAGGCAGTACTGCACATAGCTACCCACATCAGGACACGAGACATTCTTTAACCTGTTCATTTAGGAGTGGTCACAAAAATGTGGCCTTTGGCTTTATTACCCTTGCTTTAGAAGACAGCAGTTTGTGCATCAGATTTCTCTGCTTATCAAAATGAATGACAAATCTTTCAATTTATCTATTATTAATGAATTTCAATAAGTAGTGTTAATCATATTGTACTTATTAATTTAACATTGTGTTAAAAAATTACAGATACGGGAAGTAAGACTGAACATAAGAGGCTGTCAAAGATTTCTCCTTTTCTTTTCTAGTCATTCCCATAACTCTGATCTATTTTCAGTAGAACCAAAAACTGAATAGAAAACATGTAACCAACTGGGGTTGTGTGGTGCAACAATAATCAATACATAAATATTTTTTCTTCAAATAATATAATTTTACTGATTTGGAAAAAAAAAATGGCAAAAAGGTAAAAAGGAGCTTAAAGAAGAATGAACTACAGAATTCTGAGCAGTTGTATTATATTCCAAAAGTACTCTGAAATTACTCTGACTCTGAATTAGGCACGTTTTTAACAATTTAACAGGACAGTATAAAAAATGCAGTCAAATTCTTCACAGAGATTAAAACTGATAGGTCAGGAGGCAGCAGGCATAAGATTCAACAAGGTTAATTCTGATTATTTATTAAAGATGTGTTTTTCCATCAGAACAAGAGTAGTCCTGCAGTAAAACAGATTGGAACCTCCATCTTTGGAGATATTCCCATAGCAAAGCACTGAGCAATCTTATCTCAGTTGTTCCTGCTTTGAGCAGGTTTATGGACCAGACATCCCCTCCAATCTCTATGATGCTGGCCAGGTCTGAGGGGCTGAATTTCTAACCACAGTTAACACTAGGTGTGCATGTAGAATATATGTAAATGTTTACTTTTGTCTGAAAGAAATCCTGTTCTTCCCTGTTAGATTGCTTCATTGTACAAACCAAATCACAAGAAAACCCAGAAATAATTAAAGTATTCATTTCAGTGACAGACACTTGATGTAGATTAAAACATTGATATTGTTACACCCCTGACGAAACTTGAGAGGGAAGCTGGACAAATCAAAAAATAGAATGTAACCCAATCAGATACTACGGCATTTACATGTTTGAAATGTGTTAATTTGGGTATGAGCGATTTGTCCTGGACCTATGTATGTGTACTAGATGAGTATAACTAACAACAGGGAATACATGTTTTGTAATACCTGCGATGGCAGAATCAGAAATAACATATAAGCATTCTGCAGAAGCATGAGAGCAATTTGACTTCTAAAGAGGCAAAGAAGGATGCATATGGACAAATCAAAGGACCTAATGAGTTAAAATGCTCCTTTACAACTGTTAAGGAATTGCCAAAAGTCAAGATGAGAACAATGGGGTGAAAATGGGCAGAACATCCTTCCAGATCCCTTGGGATATTGACTGACAAAACCACAGATTAAGCTGTATCAGGAGCAGGTGCACCCTCTGTTTTTGTTTTTTTTTCCTTGGCGGGGCGGTGCTGTGGGGTTTTTATTAGCATTGGAAGGGGGAATAGCATAAAAGCAACAGACATGAGGAAGGAAAACCAGAAAAGAAAGAAGACAAGATGACTTAAGTTCTGGCTTCTCTCACCAATGAGTTCTCAAATCTGACCAGTCTGATATTGATGACCCAGGACCATCAGTGGGAACTACACAGCATTTTGTATTTACACGTAATTGGAGATATTAAAGATTAATAATCTCATCTTCATATTAATAGTTATTAATGACATATAAGAATTAATTATTGGCATAAAAGGTGCTGTGAATGAATTAATTTAGTAAAGCTCTGCTTGAAAGTTTAAGACACCTGGCCTGTCAGTCTCATGAGAATTTTTTTCACAATGATCCCTACTACCTTATTTGTATTATTCATGGATACATATTCTTTTACTACAATCAATACAATGGAATGGTAATTTATAATTAGTTTTCCTAAAATGTTGCATTTTCAGATCCAATCATATTGAGCTACAGTAGAAATCTCTACTACCTGGACTTTGAAATAAGTCAGCAAAAAGATTTATGATCTTCAGTCTCCCAAATTAATTAGTATCACTTGTGACCAAGCCCCTAATATGCCCCTAGCTTGTACATGTGTGCCATTGGAACATAAATAACATTGCAGTTAAGATAAAATAATTTATTACTGGAATTTTATCCCAGTATGGACCTTTGGTAAATCTCAGAAATTCTTTATGTTTCAGAAAAGTCATTTGATTGTCGTGAAATACCACTCATTTTATCCTAATAAACTGCATAGATTAATGCCTAGTGAGATTTTGTCCCCATTAAAAAGGATTTAATACCTTTTTATTTTAGTTCACACATCAGAAGAGAAAGTCTTTCAGAAAGCTACCTATAAAGCATGGTCATGCTTTGCAATCTTTACATGAAGGTACAGTTCAATTCAAACAAAAGGAGAAAAAGAAGTCACATCACTTGTAGACAGCTAAATAACCTAAACATTCACCTAAGTGATTCAGATTTTCAGATCTAAAATTAGGTGTTCCCTTCAGTGAAATTAAGGAAGCTTGATCTTTAAACCAGTGTTAGAAGTGTATACACTCTGACTTAATAATTATCTGGTTTTCCATGCAGACAAGCATGTTTAAGAAAGGAATTAAAAAAAAAAAAAAAAAGCCAGAGGTGAAGGACACAACTAAGACCTAAAAATACGTATCTTTAGGGATCATGGATCATACAAGTTGGCTTTAAAAATGTGCAAGATTATTTATGCCTTCAGATATTTACAGTAATGCTTTGGGCATGATCTGTACCTTCAGATATAATCTCAGTAAGTCGTTGAATATGCTCTAATAAACTTCTGCAGCTAAACATGTTTTGTTGTGCCACAGCATCACATGTAATCAGAGCTTCCATAAATTTAACAGAGGGCAGTCATCACTTGCAGAAAGAAAGCAAGATCACAGTTGGAGACAAATAGTACCTTTTATTTCACAGTTTACTATAATATCATATTTGATTTTTGTTCTAGCTGCTCTAGTTTAGTTTTTTTTTTCCTAGAACTTCTTTGGAGTTGGGTGGATTTGTGCTTTACAGACTTTGTGCAGAAACTGTGCAAATATCTTTGTACATTTACGTGATGTAAAGGTAAATGATGGAAGATGGAAAAAATGGAAAACCTACTGTAATGGTAAATACTATTTCACCTCCATCTTATCCTGTAATTTGTTGATTATAAAAATAAAAACTACATTAAAACAATCACCTTTCAATTGATTGTAAAGAAAGATTTTGTAGATTTATTTGTATAAAATATTGTTAAATATTAAAATAATTAAATTTATTGTAATGCAACTTAATAAGTTATTCTAGAAATCTTGTTCCTAGTAATCTTGCTGTGCCACACAATGTAAATTAAGATGAAAATAATCAAATAGAAGTATTTGGTTCCATATTTATTCCTTCTGCAGGTCACTGTTTACCTTCTTATGCTTCTGAAGAGTCCTTTCAGAGGTGAAAGATCAGACCTGAGCACATCATCCAAGATGCTACAGAGGTTTTTGTGTGGTTGTATCTATGTGTATGCTCATATTGTGCATGCATATATATGTATGTGTGTGTGTGTCTGTGTGTGTGTACACGTAGTTATCTGACTAAAAAGAAATCAAATTAACTAGAAACACATTGCAGATTGTGAGGATCAATGATTGCCAGAGGAATGAAGAAGCCTCATCTGTGAAGGACAGAGTGACTCTTCATTCTTAAGAAAATACTGAAGAATGATCAGGCCATTTTCTCTGAGTTAAAATCACCAAAAAGTCGTAAGAATGTGCTTAGCCTCTCTACTGATTGTGCCTGGGCACACGTAGCCAGAGCTACCTTCTGTCTGCTGGGCTGTGACAGGAGGACTCCCCACTGTGGGACTGGATGCTGGTCAAATGTGGCTATCCCAGCATTGTACATATGTGCATACCCACTACTCCAGAGTTCTTAATACATGTGGCTTTTTATGAGTAGGAATCTGTGTGTATGTTCACACATGTGATACCGTGTCATCAAAAACGAATAATAGCCAAACCTTTCAAAGGATTTAGAGCACAGAAAATTTGCAAACAAATAAATGAGAAAGAAATAATAAATAATTTAAAAAATATATGTCATGAAACCAGCTAAAAAACATAAAAAAAGGACAAGTTGAATTTTTGGCTCATAAAACAAGCATATAGACAAGTTAGATGGTTTTTGCTATTCTTCAAATCTGCAAGATATTTTTTCTACCAAACAATGTATCTCATAGCCCATAATGGACCAGCACTGTTTAGGAATTGGTATGATTCTGGAAGAGGAATCAGAACAGAAGAACCTTATTTTCTTATTTTCATGGCTCTAACCTGGTGCCTTTTCTCATCTGGCTATGTGGTTAGTGGAGTCCTGTCAGAAAAGAGACATATCTTCAGCAGGAAAATATTTTATTCTATGTCCTGAGACACAGTGAATATCGTATTCTACAACTCTGCACTTTTCAGACTGAGGGACAAATGCTTTAATCATGAGCTTATCATGAAAAAAAAAAAAAGAAAGATGGCCATCTCTACTTTTAATGAGCTTCAGTGCAATCATACTTGCGTTCATCATGCTTAGAGTAGGAGTAGTGATTTAGGCTATACTGGAGATGTAATCAACGAGTAAGAAACTCTCTAACTAAATGTAGACTGCAATTGAGTCTGAGGGTGAAATAGGCTCCTCATGAGGAGGAAAATGCAATTATACTCATTGTTAGGGGTCTTGAAGAACCTTTACACTTACCAAAGGAAGGCCTCAGAATTTTTTAATGCCTTCATCTAACAGGAAGAATAAATTTCTATCTGGGAGATCCCGGGATCTCAGTTCTGCCTAAATTCCAACCTGAGACAAACACAGGAGACTTCAATTTTTCCATCTTATTTAAAAGTAAATGCTCATACTTAAATGCAGTATTTGTGATACCCCCTTGGATACACAAACTTTAAGCTTGTACACCTAATTAAAATTAACCTTTGTCATCTTAATTAAATATTATTAGAGATTTTTTTAATAGCTGCACACCTCAATAGAAAAGAGTAAAATGACAATATGCGATAGAAAATAATCCATGAATTTTCTGAATGTCATAATGATAAGAAAGGAATTCAAATAGTTATTCAAAGCAGAAAGACATTATGATAATATGGTAAAATTTCCAGTGGTTTGAAAGATTTATTTTAGGATTATCTAGGATGCTTTCTTTACATCTATGAAGTATTCATACTGAAACTAATGTCAGGAAATAGTTTGTAGACATATTTCAAGAAAAAATAAAAATAAATCAGACACAAAAAGCTTTGCTTTTATGAGAGTTTTTTGGTTGGTTATTTTTTGTTGATTGGTTTGGTTTGGTTTGGTTTGGTTTGGTTTGGTTTGGTTTGTTTTTTTTTGTGTGCAGGTCTATTGTGACTCCAGACTTTCTAGAGGAGTGATTATTCCTATATGTTCCTTTAATATCTAGAAAGGCAAAATGACATTCTGTCCTTGGTAAGAGATTCTAAGGGATTTTTCAATAAAACAGAGCACATATAACAAAAATACTTATATATAATAATTTAACTCTTAAAGATCATAAAGCTTGCAATCCTCTTTCCATTCTTGCTATAAAGAGTTACTGCAGCAGCAGCTCGCAAAGAGCATTCTCACATGATGTATTGGAACTTTCTCTGAAGAATTACAGGACTTTCTCCATTAAGCAAGAATCATCTCTGATTTGCAATCTGCATATCTCATTGAAGATGGCAAGATTATTAGAGCTATATATGGAGAATGGATGAGTGTTAAATTTGTCCTACTGCTTAATATTCAGTTTGGAAAAGGTTAGAAGGTTGAAGTTTTAGATAAATTGGTTTCAGTTCACCTTCACACAGAATGAATGACCATAATGAAGTTACCAGTCTTATTATTTGACTAGCCTGCCTTACTAAGATAATGAAAAATGTTCATATATCCAGTTTTACTCACAAAGAAGCAAATCTGGAATGTTTTTTTGGCCTCAAGAAAAGGCACATCAAATCAAATCAAATCAAAGATCTAGTTTTGATCTTGGAGAACAACTTTCCAGAATTCCATTAGCTTCTCTTGCAGGGATCAAAGGTCTTTGAAGTTCCCTCTTCCGTCTTCTTCTCTTGGGATCAGAAACTAACCAGATACTTATCATGATGATGATTAGAAACTAACCATACCTACTTATGTCTCTTGCTGATAATATGTAATCTCTTTCCATAACTCTTTGTTTCTTCTCAGCTATTTCATCCACTTTTTCAAACCTGCTTTTCTCCAAATGCAGGGACCATTTTCCTCCCCCTTAAATTATTTTAAATAGGTCTCACTTCCCATTATTTTTTTCTTTGGACTGTCATCTGTGCTTCCCAGCTCTTCATTTCCCCTAATAATGATAAACACCCTAAAATATAGAAAAAAGGCATCTTAAATCATCAGATCCTATTTATATTTTTTTGTTCTCTTCTTTTCTTTTTTTTTTTTCTTTTTTACAGATGTTTTCAACACTGTGATCTTCAGGCATATGTAGAAATAGGTTGAATTATGAAGAAAATTACTCTTGTATCTTTGTTTTGGAGGACAGGTTATCTGCTATCCTGAAGTTGAACAAGTTGAACAGCATGTCATCATGGAACCCCATGAATTACTCCACACTGACTTCTACATGGCAAGAACAATAAGGTCTGTTTCTTTTAGCATAATATTGAGTTTGTAACATTGTGAAGTAAACAAACAAAACTCTCCCTGATTATTTGGGTTGGTTTTTTTTTTGTTTGTTTTGTTGTTTATGGTTTTTTTTTTAATATCTGTTGTATATTTTAAACCAAATATCTAAAAAGAAATTACTTTTCAGGAAATTTTAAAAATAAATAAACTTTGTTCAAGTATTTAAAAATTTCATTAAACACATTGTCCCAAGATCTGGATGAAGAGGTAGGTTTTACCCTCCAGCAACTTTGCTGATATCACATTGGAAGGGAAGGGTGGCTGGCACATCGTAGAGTCATGCTGCCATCCAGAGGGACCACAACAGCCTGGAGAAATGGGCTGACAGGAGCCAGAAGAACTAAGTCCTGCACACTTATCTGTATTTTGAGTCCTGTCTCACGGTATGGGGTAGAATAAAGAGGGAAAAAGAAGGAATGAAGCATTAGACTGAACTGATGCCTGTGAGAGGCTACCTGGAACAGAGGCTAGACAGTGTTAAAGGAATAAATTAGGTATTTATTAAAAAGGCCTTCAAAGGATACACCTTGGGCAGTACTAGAGCCTGGCTGAGGCTCTGCCCAAGATGGACACAAGATGGACACACATTTTCACACTTTTGTAAGTTTTGGTCCATTTACATATTGGGGTTAATTGTCCAATTACAGCTTCAGGTCATGAAGTCCCATCCTCCCAGATTGCTCTCCTCAATTCACTGTTGTTTATACCTTTTGGGCCCAGAGCTACAACAGTGTCCTTGGTTCTCAGGCTGGAAAAGGATTGCTCTGTCCAACTAAACTGTGAAGACAACTTGCTAACACTTGATATGAAGTTCAGAGTTACAGACTAAGGCAGTACAGAATCTGAAAAATATGAAAGCTAAAACTTAAGGCATCAGTACATTATATCAAAGGAGCTGACATATGATTCAATACTAATATTATTGAAATGTGCATTGAAACATATTTTGCAGTTATTGAAAAACCTGCCTTTTCCTCCATATAGAAAGGCATGAAGAAATGTATAGGTACATGCCTATCTGTACATTGTGACATTTAAATTCTTCACAGAGACTAAGTTTTCTTTGGAGACCCTCATCCCTAGGGAATGAGTTCCCATGCCCACCAACCATCTGGGTTGCACACAGACTACAGATCTTTTAAATTAATGAGTCTATGCCTTTAGTTCAAGCAAGAGGATCTCATGATCTTAATTTTGTGATGTTCAGGCATACTAATGATTATCTTGCTTCTAGAGTAGACTCAGCACTGTCAATTATTTACCCCAAGAAAGCTATATAATTTGGCTGACTTTGTTCATGCAAGGTTCCTAAATAGCAAGAAAAATTTTTCAACCACTACTAGTTTTGTGGATCTTTTAAAAACTATTTTAATATTTAAAATAGCAAAATATATTTATTGCTGGAATGTTTTGGTAATTATTATAGATTTTTTGTTATGCATACACATACATTTTCATATAATGAATCATATAATTTTCTTTTTTCCCACCAAAATGCATTTTGATTCAATACAAGGTGAACTTTTCATTTAGCAAACACTTTTTCTCTTGGTTTAAAATAAAAGACTAACATAAATACTTAAATTAATAAATTATCATAAAGCAGGTGATCTGTGTTATTAGAAAAACTACTATTTTGCAACTTTCAATCATTATGAGATTTAATACTGGCTTTCTAAAATATGCTAACTGGTTCATATTCATCAAGACATGAAGTAGAATTCTTAACATACAGTAAAATCTAAATAACATCACAGGAAACATAAAATCATATTTATAATGAAACTTACAATTTACTCTGACACTTTTTGCAGCTAGTCACTTAGAAGATGATGAATCAGGCTATTTTGATGCACATACTCTTACTATAGGAAAAGCTGTTACTTTGGTGCTGCAGACCTGAAGTCAGAAGTAACTTGCATTTTTCAGTCTTTTTGTCTTACGATTACCAAACCAAATTTAGGCAACATCAGTTGTAACTGGGCAAATAATGACAAAAAATCAGTTTGTTTTTTTTTATTTGGGGAGGTGGCAGAGATAATTTCTTCTGTAGTTTGGTGAACTACAACTATACTTCAGACCAGAAATTCATGAAAATGTCTGAGCAAAACCCCTCCTGAAAAATGTATTTTTTACAAAATTAAAGTAAAATATTTCAAATGTATATAGACTTATTTTTATTAGGAAAATAATGATGCCCCCTCAAAACAAAACAAAACAAAACAAAACAAAATACCAAAACAAAAACAAACCCCACACCCAACATTCAGTATTTTTGAGAATGTGTTTTGTTTTGTTTTTTAAAATTTTATTTTCAAGAATATTCACACAGCCAGGACCAAGAAAGTATCTCCTTAGATGTAAGGAAACAAAAAAAAAAGTCTTTTCTTAAATGAAAAGAAAAAAAATACAAAACAAAACAAAACAAAAACAAAAACAAAACAAAAACAAAACAAACAAAAAAAACCCCAAAACCAAAACCAAACCAAACCAAACCAAAACAAAAAACCCACAAGGCATTTTTCTCTAGTCTTTTCACTAAAATTTTGATTAAATTTTGTCTTTGAGTTGGCTTGAAATAAATTGGGAAGTGCAATTTTTTTTATAAGTTTTTATTCATCCTTGGCACTAATTTTGCTGGAGGCAATGATAAGCAGCCAAGCTTCTGGCTTCCTACTTCTCTAAGTGAACTTCTGACTTGTCATATTACAGAGATATTTGCACCTGTGAACTTGTTCAGCTCGTTGAATGAAACCACTCAAGTAGCTGGTTTTAACTTTCCTCACACAGAAAAATTAACTTTAAAAAAAATATCTTCAGCTATGCTAACCATTTATTTTTGACTATACTGATTGGGTTCACTTTTTTCTTTTAGCAACCTGAGAGCTGTTGCATTTCAACTGACACTTATTGTCTTTATACTCTTTTCCAAGGATTAAAACAAATAAATAAAAGGATGATTTGTTACAGGAGTTTTACTCTGTCCACTGCCTCCTTCAGGATGCCCCTTCTCAATGCCAGACACAATCTTGTATCATAGAAGTTTATTTTTCTGCTTCCGACTGTTTTGATCAGGGACAGATCTGCCTGGTGGGATGATTTCCGAACAGCTCCACCTTTTCCTCACTTGCTCTCCTTTCTGTAGCAAAAATCTATCTGAATTTTAATCTTTTTATGGACCCCAAGTTTGTTGGTATTATGGCCTACTAGGGACCCTGTGACCCTAGGACTATTTTATGTTATCTTTTGAAATGATTTGCTTGAAATTATTTCCTGGTCCTTCTCTTTCACATCTTATATGATAAATGTAATAAAATTCTTACATAGTTTTACTTTCAGTGTAATCTCTGTTTCTGTTATATCAGTAGAAAAATCAGAGTTCATGAACATCTTTTAAAGTAACAGAGTTCTTGATAATTCTTTAAGTGCTAGCATGTTTCTTAGGGTCGACTTTCATTAATCTACTAATAGCTGTAATAAACAGGAAGAGTAGTAAGGATGAAATTATGTTCCAGGTTGTAGCCAGCCGTACTTTTCTTCTTGCAACATATAAGCTTGGCTCAGCTACCTAAGTCTGTGGCACCCCATCTGGCTTTTGACTGTCACTCCTCAAGTATGTCTTCTGGAGCTGCCAGCAACATAAACAAGACTCAAGTATTGTGGGGAGCACACATTATCTAATTTTAGTGTGTAAATTAAGCCCAGTATACTAGACAAGAGGGTAAAATATGCATGCCCAAACAATGCCATTTGACACATGCCTGGGCATTTCTTTAACCCCTGCATTTTCTGTGTCAAGACTTGTCCACTAATTCTTCAAACTTTTATGTAAGCATAAACATGAGAAAGGTTAAAACAATAGATCCCTTTTAAGCTCACTTATATTAAATGATGACTCTGTCCCTGGAGCTGGTGTCTACAGCAATTGCTATTCCTAGGTCCTAGTCACATTTCTGAGAGATCTGAAGAGTAGCAGCTTATTTTTATATGCAATTTGTTTTCTTTATATTGATTTTGAATAACTCCAATGAGGAAAAAAAAAAAACTCTATAAACTGTTGACATTAAGTTGTCCTCAGCAAATAAGAGTTTAATTGCTGCAAACCTAAAACTTGAATGTCATGCTGTGTAGCTTTTCACAGGGTTAGTGGCAATGGAAATGTTTATATTTTTTCAGCTGAAAGATGCACTGTTTGATTTCTAACAGGGACAACTCTCATCAGAGTAATGTCTAACTTTCTATCCCTATATACAAACATAATTTATAACACACTATATATTACATGTCAGATATTTCCTTGTCAGAGATCATCCTTTGACTGCATTTGCTTTGCAGGATTCAGTTTCTCAGTTATGCATATCTCTCCTCTTTATTTTTATTCATTTTACCTTAAACTTCCCTTTTCCTTTCTCTTCTGTTCTTTTTGCCCAGTATGTGTGGTTTCCTTCAGTGATTTAATAGTATCCTGGCATGGCAAGGTGTTGGTAAGAGGACATTTTAAAAAATTTAAGAGAAAGACCCAATTGAGGAATCAGATAAAAAATTTTATCAGTTTTGTTTTCCAAGTGTCCATAAAATAATTTTTTCAAGCATAAAAACAAATCCAAGGTTTGAGTCAGCGAAAACACTCTTCTGCTTCCCCTTAAAAAAAAAAAAAAAATTAGGAAAATTGTTGTTGTTATACATACTTGAACATTTTTGTTGTGTCTTTTCAGCTGTTAAAAAAATTCCTCATACAGTTTTGGCCTTCAAGAAATTCCCAAAGCTAGTCATCTCCCCAGCTGTATATTACCATTACTATGTGCTTTCCTGATGGCGATTACCCATGCACTGATAGAACATAATGTTCTATAACATGACATAAAGCAATAATAGCATGCAATATAATCCTTGTTATATCTTTAATAATGAGATAAAACTAAATTACAGCATTTGATTTTGCTGACTTAATTTCAGATGCTCATATTTTACAGGAAACCTAATCTATGCCAGAAGTGGCCATTGAGGATCATCAGCACTGCAACTAAAATATAGAAAATAGAGTTCAATTACATCCAACCGTTACAACTGAGTTTAAGGACTGCAAGCTCATTTGCACAGAATACTGTCATTTTTCACCTTGCAAGTTTAAATATGCCTTCACAGTCTTTGACAGATTCTCCCACAGCAAACAGAATACTTGCATACAATTCACCCTTGAGAATCCCATCAGCTTTTAAGTGATTTTTGCACATTTCCTGAATATTATGGCATTGTTTAAAAAGCAATTTTAGATTATCACAGGATTAAAAACAACTGCACAGGACTTTGTTTCGTCCCCTGCATATTCCTCATTTGCTGCTATTTGTTTGTTTATTGCATTACAAAAATTTATTCAAACACCAATAATGAAAGGGATCTATTGTGTAAACACTGTACAAATACGTACTCAGGACGAGCTACTACTAAAAAGATTTTAGTATGGTAAAGATCAAATTACTCTGCCAGCAGTTATTAAAGGTTCTTGATATTTCCCCATAAGACTCTAGAATCTGAGGGTTTTGAGTTCTTTATTGTTTCACTTGGCCTGAAGTCCTGCAAGCTGAACAGTACGTTCGAAATTTATCTTTTCTAGAAACTTCCTTACAGTTACATCTAAATCCAACTAGGAATAGGAAAACGAAAATTAGATATTCTGGCTTTTCATAAAAGAAAAAAATAAAACATCAATACTGAAATCTCTAAGCCTTGGTGTGAAAACCCGAATTTTTCTTTGGAAAATCTTTCTTTTTTTATTACTTATTACTGTAAAAGTTGACAAAAATGGTCTCTTCAGTAGTGATAAACTATTTCTCAGAGCGTGTGTCCAAACTTCATGCTACTTCTTATTGAAGTACTTCTATGCTACAATCAATTCTTATTGAATTTGATTGCTGTAACCAATATGTAGCATAATTTCCTTCTGATGTTCTGAGCAATTGTAGGATTGCGTTTGACCAAAGAGCTTACTAGTAATTCAAATTTGAATAGATTGTGTAAGTATGGCAGCTCAGTCTTTTTCTCTTTATTAAGAAGGAATGAGTATACCAAGAGAGAGCAAAATTTAGGAAATCATACATATTACAAATACATTAAAACAATTAATTTTATTTTATAAAGACTATTGAAGTTCTTGATCAGTACTGCTCAATTTCTAATAATGTCTTGTCAGACAAAGATTATTAGGTCCATAAAGTCTTTTAAAATAGCAGAAACAAGCTCTAAAATTAGAGTGAGGACTTACATCCTTGACATTGGAGACCAGGACCAATTCTTACGTGTTTTCTATCTGCTTAATGGTAACTTAGTATTACTTAAATATCTAAGAAAAAATCTTGGACTTGAAAACCTTTCTGTGTAATTGAACATAAAAATCTATTTTGCACACATGAAATATTCATTAATGTCCATTTCTGGCAAAATTATGATTTTCTGGAAAAAGTTTTCTGTATTCTAGTGATGTGACTTTGAGCTGTGACAGAATGTGTTTAGTGATGGTTGCATTGATTGGGCTTGATGATCTCGGAGATCTTTCCCAACACAATTAATTTTATGAGTGTGTGATTCTGTCTTCAGCCCCTTAATTGTGTTCATTCTTCTGCTGCAAGACTTTTAGTTCTGTTTTAGGTTTTAGGTAAGGTAGAGGAGATTGAGAAAGGTAGAGGAGATTGAAAGGTAGAGAAGATTGAGGCATGCTATAATTTTTAGAGGGGGAAGACACACCACCATTATATTTGAAATACTTTCACAGTTTTTAAACAAGTTATGACAAATCCCCAAAGTACAAAATGTCAAAAAGTCAGAGTTTTATATATATATAAGAGTTTTAGATGCTCTTTTATTTTGATCGTGAATTTTATTAAAGAAACTGTGTACAACATACTCAAAATAAACAAACTCTTGTACCACTATAGTGTCTCACAGACTTTTGAAAACTCTTTTGAGTAACCATTTACAATGTTGATAACAATCGTATTTACAAATATATTGATGCCTTCTTTCTGTTTGTGGAAACTGAGTGGTTTCAGTGGATTCTAGTTTCCTATTGATTAAACCCTTACTTCTTACCCTGAGTTCTTCCCTTCTCCTGTTTACCCTTCATGAGATAGTACTGGAAGCCAATGGGATTCTGTTCTAAAAATACAGCTGATTACAGCAGGACCTAGTTTGGAATATAAGAGCTTTTCTTCCCTTTTCTTGCTTTCTTTCATATTTCCTTTCTGGTTTTTTCTCCGTTTACCTCTCCCTCCCTTTATAATTTAGCTTAAGCACTAAATGAGTAAAAGACTAAGAAACAAACCATATAATTTAAATTCAAATCTGTAATTTCCCTATAACCATGTTCCCACAATTTAAAATTATCTCATACAAGCCACTAGGCTGGGAGGGAAGGAGGGAAGGAAGGAGGGNTGTTCATAGAACTACCTACTTGACTAATTTTGTGAGTACTCAGTGGAGAAGAAATGCAATGCTAAGGGTCTTATTAGTCAGCAATGTGCTCTGAGCTGTCCTCTGGTGTAGAAGTAACTGAGATGATAAATATTTTTCTTTTCCAGATATTTCATCTGAGGCATGAGATTGCTTTGAATAATTTGTGTATCTATTGGGTGTCAAATACAATTCTGAGTATCATGCAGAAGTAACACCACTTTTTACTCTTCTAACTGGAGCTAACTTCATATACATCTCCATAACACACTTTTGAATTATTGCATTTTCAGAATTATCCAAGAGAATTCAGAGATACTGCTGATTGCCTCAGGCACTATATGATTTGCCTTCAGCTGCCCCCCACACACATCAAGCTTTTCTGCTTAAAGCTTCTGAGTTGCACAGAGAAGGCTTATGTTCAGACCTACTGTGACATGGAAAGCTACATCAAATTACTTCTTCCTAAAATATTCTTGTTCATTTTATTTTACATTTTATACCTACTTTAAGAGTTCTGACTATGTGAGATTTGTGGTATATAAAAGAAGTTAACACAGGATCTTATTATCTAAATCTATCATATTGTATGCCATAGGCTATCATCCAAAAACACTTTAGGGTTTAGCAATTACGTCTGAAATATATCATTTACCACAGAAAAACAGTAGCCAGAAAATTCATTTCCTGTTCCTACAATTGCTTATTTTCTCTGGTTAAGACAAAACCAAGGAAGAAGCTAATGCCTATAACCCTAATAAAAAATTCCATCTGTAGCAGTACGAAAAAACTGAAGTGTTCTACCAACAGAATAGATCTGTGCTTTTCAACTTGAACCACTTCTGCTTTCATGTCCATTAACTCTCTAGCTGTCCTGCTGAGGCAGTCATCAAGATTGCCAATTGTGATGGTGTTTATGCTGAGAGTGTTTGTCCACAAGCAAACTTAAAACATTAACTAAGATAAAGGCCAGTGATTTTGAAACTGCAGCCCTCAGACTTGTGAAAAATATCTTCTGAAACAATATCTGTACTTTGCTATGGAATCAGATGAAAGGTTAAAAATACGTTCTTAACTTTTAATCTGATTAAATCCACAATATTTTATAAGCATTTTTAATTCTGTAAGCATTTTAATTTTGAGTAGCATTAAGAAAGCATTTCTGTATACAGTAGCATTCAGTAGCGTTTTCAAAATTTGTGACATTTTGAAGTGAAGATTAGGAAAATTTCCAGAGGATGAGAAAGAGATCATAGAGACTTTGGGTGTTCTTTGGACCCTGACACTATGATAACAATTTTATTAATGATACATATTTATTTACAGATTCAAATACATTGCATGAAAACTCTGCTGCTCAAACTCTAGTTTGCAGATTGTCACAGGAATAGCGGAGATTCCTCAATCCTTACTGTGGGGAGATTTTCTCAGCCCTAACTATTTGCTTTGTCTGGTAGTGCCCCAGGAAAGCCAAAACCCTTGTGCCCAATCAGTCTGTCAGCATCCTATTATGGGGACCCTTCCCTGAGCAATTCTGTTGGATTGGAGGGTGGTTTGAGTGACTTATTCAGGGACAGACATCAAAAGGAGATCCCTCAGCTGGTCTTCCCACTTTATTTGTGTATGTTCCCCACTGCCAGCAATTGTCAGATCCCATGAAGGGCTCACACCAACAGTTTAGAGAATAACACTCTTTGTTAATACAAAACTGCGACAGTTTAAGGTTCAGGGATTGTTTGTGGTGGTATCTCACTGCAGAAACATATTCAAAGCAATGCACAAAGTCTAATCCCCAATTCAGTACACAAAGACTGTGGTTCTTACCTGTGCCTATGAGTAAGAGGCAAGGTTCAGCCCATCGATTGATCCCAGCACTTACTATGGAGTCTTCCCTAATTTTCCCCATTTTCAACATATTTTTATAGTATTTCTTTACATTTAGGTGGAGCTTTAATGAGTGTAGTCATATATACCTTTGTTATTGATTGATGCAAAATTCTCTTGCTTTGATCTTATAGTCAATAAAATATAGACAATTCCTCATTGAGGGGTGATCATAACTTGGGGGCGGGTAACTTGAAGATGGAATTGTATGTTAATATTGCAGTTAGGTTAAAATAAACCAAGTTCATCCAAGGAGAGCAATTTTGCAACAGTTCTTGCCTTGAGAGCAAGACACCTTCTCCTATCTCCCTTGACTGACAGCTGCTGTGGGTTTTATCAGCTGTAAAGTACCATCAAGGTCCTTTCCCTGCAAGGGTTTCAACAGAGCCTTGCCCACAGGGTTTCCACTCTGCTCCACCCTCCGTTCCATCCCCTCAGTCAGTGATTATTGTTGCAGATTGTGGGGAACCATCATGGACCACATTCCATCCAGGAAAGAGCAGCTGCATTACTCATCCCTGGTGAGGCTGCATCTGGAGCACGCTGTCCAGTTCTGGGCTCCTTAGTACGTGGATCTCCTGTAGGACTGCGAAGATGATAGGGGATGGGAACAACTCTCTTAATGAGGATAGGCTGACATAGTCGGTCTGTTTAGCATCAAGAAAGGAAGACTGAGATGAGATCATATCAATGTCTACGGATATCTGAAGGGAGAGTTTCCAGAGGATAGAGCCAGGCTTTTCTCAGTGGTGCCAAGCAATGAGAGAAGGGGCAATGGACAGACACTTAGGCTCAGAAAGTTCCACCTGAGTATGATGAAAACTTCTTTACTATGAGGCTGACCATGCACTGGAACAGGTTACCCAGAGGAGTTGTGGAGTGTCCTTCTTTGGAGATATCAAGAATTATCTGGATGCAATTATGTGCCATTTGCTTAAGATGACCCTGCTTGCTCACTATGGTTCCTTACAACATTTCCCTTTCCGTGATTCTATGATTTACACCCATACTTTAAAAAAGAATGAAAGAACAAACGAAAGACATCAATAAAATTAAGCTACTACCAAAGCCCAATTTACACAGAAATGTGAGTCATGAAACATCCTGACTCCAAGAATTCTTCATCACAAATACCTGGTTCTCATTAGAGCCCTTTAATTAAATTGTCTTTGCAGCATTGCCTGTGGTATGTGATATACGGCATGGAAATGGTAAGGAGATAGAGTATTGTGGAGAAAGCATACCATAAACATCAAGACCTTTTCTGGCAATTTTCAACCACTGTCTAATCAATGATGCCTTACCAACTTATAGCTATTGATCATACCACTACTGATGTAATGCAACAGGGGAAAAGATAATTTGGAAGAGCTGGTTCCATATAGAATTGGGTAGCACAGATTAGTGTAGTCCTGTTGAAAACACACATTCTAGACATGCATAGATATTATATATCAATATTCACAATATACAGAGATACATATATATAAAAATTGGATAATACTATTTTTCATGTGTAAATTTCAAGACAAGAAGATATGGAATATCAAACTATTAAAAACAATTTTAAGTTTTTTGCAGATTTATTAACTTAGTTTTGTAGATTTATTAACTTAGTATAGTTTTGTATACTCAGATTGATGTGTCCTTTGTGACTACTACGTTTATCCCTAGAGGAAAGAGAATTAGGAAATTATATAGTACAATGAAGGCCAAAAAATTTGTATTCCAAAACAATGCAATTTAGATGAATTAGTAAATGTATATGCAGACAAGTGAGCAGGAAAGAATAATACCTTCTCTTATCTTAAATAAATGGGTACATGAGTTTTCCATCCTCTTCCTACTCTTTTCTTTTTCGAATTTTTTTGATTTGAGAAAATCCTTATGAAGCAAATATTTATATAAAAGTATTTTTCAATCAATCAGTCAATCAATCAATCTTTTCATTCAACGTTGGTAGCATAGCAAATAAGTACATAGAATAGTATCTATCAGCTAAGGTCCAAAGGAGTTAGCATTTGAAAAATGGAAAACTACTCTATTAGATGCACACTCCTGATATGGTACTTATTAGGTTGGAGTTTTTTATAAGGCTGAATTGCACTTTACCTGTAACTAAGAATGGATGAAAGATAAGGATTTTTTGTGGAAAAGACAGACAAAATTTGGTCTACTAGGCCAGAAAATACCCCCAGCAACCTATGTATAATTCTGGAAGAAGATGATGAACACTACTAATTACAAAAGTATTTATTACTATGGATTGGAGAAAAAATAGTTCCATTTTCTATATATTTACTGAGGGTTTGCACTTACTTACTATCATTGGCTGTATCTCCAGATATTGGTCATAAAAGCCATACCCAGAAACCTTTTGTTTATATTGCTTTTTAGATAATAATTACTAAAAAAAAAAGTCAGAAGCTTGTTTGGCTAAAAAAAAGCAAAAGAAAGGACAGTATCCTACTGCAGAAAACTTTAGTTTGGGGTATACAAACACAGACACACACACACACACACACACACACACACACACACACACATATATATATATATACATAATGCTGGTTGTCTAGAACATCCTACTTGAAGATGAAATTCATATAACACAAATGCAAATTTCCTGCATGTCACATATTGAGAGATATTTACATTTTCCTGGAAAATGCTGATTCTGCATTTCTCAGTGAATGCTGAATATCTACACCTCGATCACAGCTCATGGCTTTACTGTTTTGTAAATTGACAAATAGTCTCATGATACTACTGAATATATGTAATTAACCCCTGCTTGTACATCAACCTTTCTTCCAGATTTCAGATAGGGAGTTGTAATTGCAAGAAACAGAAGGATTTGCATTTACTGTGCATACCTAGAAAAATAAAATTGTATATTATAAATAAATATCATGTATTATAAAATTTTCTTCAGTAATTATTTTATATAAGTATATACACCCACACAGAAAATGCACATTTTAATTTCATTGCTGATTTTAGTTGACAATTTAAGTAAAGATCCACAGTAAAATAAAAAAAATATTCACACCCTTGACATTAATCAGCAAGCAGTACTTACTCTTTTTAGGCTCAGATGTTCTATTTGCCCAGGACAAAACAGCCAGAACAAGTTGATTCCCTAGTCTTGTTTTTTATTTTCATGAATACCAATATACAAGCAGATAAAATTACCCATCACTTATTTAACTGGCCAAGTGCACTAATTAGATTTTGCTAAAGGACAGCCATTCAGAGAAGTAGATAATTCATTTCTGACTCATCAGTCTCACGAACAGATAGGACGTACTTATTCTTATCCACACAGTGGCTGATCTGTTAAATGCCTCTGTAGTTTTACAGCAATGGCTGACATTCATCTCACTCCAGGAAATGCTAGTTTGAGTCCCTTGATAATTTGAAAGTTTACAAGCATAAGAAAAAGTTTGCAAGAAACTTGCATAATTAAACAAAACTAATTAGGTTACCAAAATGCATAGTATTAGTCTTTACTTGGTCTATTCACTAATATTTTCTTCACATTTCATTTAAAAAGGAAGGGAAAATCTGTTTAAAACCAAATGTGTTCTTAAATGACAGTTTTATAATGTAAAACAATACAAGATTTTTAGACAAGCAGTCATGTAATATGTTAGAGTTAAGTTCTACATCAGGTATTAAAACATTAACAAAACAGGTGGAATTAATTTACTCATCTTTGAGAGCTGTCATAATACAGCTATTTTGTGAATGTAGTTCATTTAAACCTGCAGACTGTGAGATACACATCACTCCCAATTCAAGTCATGCATGGGGGCATAAATCAAGTAATGGGGATCAGAGTATATTAAAACAACACTGTTTTTCGAACACTATCTAATAACAAACTTTACTTATTTCTTATCACCACATATTCATGAACCTACACATACCTTTTAATGGAGAAATTATCACAGTGAGTTTTATGTAGAACACCAATATTTATCTCTAGTAACGAATTTATATTTTTTGCAAATTACGGTTTGTTAATACTTTAGATTTTCCAAACCATACAGTGGCACAAGTCAGTCATTCTTGTTGTTTTGCTAACAATGCTTTCTGAAGATCATCAAGCTGCCATCTTTCAAGTTTTATAAAACTACCTGCAAATGCTATTTAATTTTATTTTCTTTACTGTTGCATATGTCAGCAAGATGAAATGAGTCGACAATAATGGCAAAAATAATAACATAAGAAAAAAAGCACAAGCTACCAACAGCCTGTGTAAGTATTTTTTTTTTCTTCTTGGACTCTGATTCCATGAGTTGATAAGGCTTTAGAAGTACCACTAAAAAAGCTTTATGTTTCATTAATATTTAAAAGATATTTTTCAAGAAATAATAGAACGGATTAACTTTTCCCATTGTTCTTTTTATAAGAAATATGAAGATAGTATAAGAAACATGTAGCTACTCCAAAGATTGGATTGGCTTCTCCCAGTTCTGGAAGATCCACTACCAAATAGAACATCCCACCTTCATCAGTGTCTTTTTTCACTCTCCAGAGTGAAAGGATATCTACAGAAACTATTTCAGACAAGAAGAAGAAATAAAAAACTTGGCAATACATAATTTTGGAGCTGTGTTTTCTCATTCTAGGCCTCAGTCAGATCAAATCTAGTAGAACCTTTTGATTTCTTCAATATTATTTCTATGCATTCTATTATTAAGGGACATCTAGAATACATTTTTCTATGATGCACACAGACTGTGGCAAAACATCAGAAGAGGAACTTATGAGAAGCCTATAAAAAAAGTCGTAGAATTATTATTCCTTGAGAACACTACAAAAGGGACCAAGAACTGAATCTGGTGTACCTCTGTGGTCTGAGTATGACATTTACTTTCTGATGAAAGCCAGAAGCTTGTTTTAGCCATGCACTGAAATGCTGAGCTTCTGGAAGATCTCTTACCTTAACATTCAAGAATATCAAAACCAGGCTTTGAATTTCCGAATTATCCAAGTACAAGAAGTCTTTTGCTGTAGCTATTGTCTTGTTGCCTTCTTCTTACAGATATACACATGTTTGGTACAAGATCTGTCAGCCTTCTGTGATGCTAAATGGGTTTCAGATTTCTGTGAAGCACACCAACATTTTAAGATATTGTACATAACAAAAAAATTGAAGAAAAAAGTCATTATTAATGACCTGTTAGTTAGTGAGCTTTGAGCTTAGGCTGCAGAAACATGAACTGTGAAGTGCCTCTTCCATTTTTTGTAGAGAAAAAAATTCATTGAGAAAAAAATGTAAAAATTGTTTTACTGTCCTTCCTTATCTACTTTGTTTTAAAAAGTAAAGCTGCAGTAGGATAAATAAAGGTTAACTTTATAGTTAAAGGAGAGGGGGTATCTGGGATTTTCTTTCAAAAAGTCACCAGAGAATTGTGTCAACTAATGTTCAGCACTTGCTCTGAAATGAAGATTAATGGTTAGGTGAGATGTCTGAGTTGCATAAGCTTTTATCAGCCATCTGTTAAAACATGAAAATAAACTATCAAAGTTTAGAAGTGGTTTTATTTCAGCAGAAAAGCAAAGGCAGGTAATGAGAAAAACTGAACAAAGCAAGAACAAAAATTATTTTCTATTTAACTAAATCATTTTCTATTTATAAGTGTTTTAGATACTTTTAGATATGTTTATTTTGAGAGTTGGTTAAATTACCACCCTTCTGCAAGCATTCAATTTTCTTGCAGAGCAGTACACATGAGACTGTGTCTGATCTGGGATTAAGATGCACTTTTTTCCAAAACTTGGCATGACATTTCAGAAATTTGAGAGACCCAAGATAACAACTTTGAGGTTGGATGAACCCTAATCCTTCAATAAAATCAATATAAGACCCAAGGTTTTCTTACAAATCATACACTATATATATACTAGAAATGAAAGAATACACAACTAACCCAGAATCTTAAAGGATTTGAAAGCCACTTAACTCATTTAACTTATTCAGCAGCCATTTTAAGCAGCTTTTTTCAAGACTGCATGAAAACCGGGATACTTTGCATCACTTCTTTCTCATTGTTTAATTCTTTTTTTCCTCACAATTATGGCTGGCATGATGGAGAAATTTTTATAAACATTATGGAGGTCTGGAAATTGGAGAATTCTCACTCCCTTTTTCACAAACTTCATGCTCGCTTGTGCTTGTATTTTCATATTCTTTTCTTTTAGGCATTACTTGTTTCCCTTCTCCTCCTCTTGTCTCATCCAATTTAGACTTAACAATTGAAAGTCAAAATCCATTAAAATTTGTTATTCCTAAAGTATTAGTAATTTCATACTAATTCAGACTATATTGTCAGCTGACTGTATTTGCTACTTTATTCTAATGTTTGTATCCTATGTTTTTCAACAATTACTTTTTCTCCATTACTGTACTCATCTACCTTATCGGGGAAGACAGAGTCAGAATCTTTTCAGAAATGTATAAAGACAGGAAAACTGGAACGAACCAAATGGAACCAACTTAAATATTAGGGAAGAAAAATCACAATGAATGAAATTAAAAAAGCATGAACATAAGTTCTTTCTTCCATCATCTTTTTGAATACCAAAGTTGGTTAACCAAAATTCTGAAATGACGGAGATTATAGTTTGAAATCAGACAATTCAGAATAATACAGTTTAGAGATAGAATGAAGCTATGATAATCTTCAATTATAGTGTTCTTTTCTCATATGATAGTTCATATACTATCAAGGCAATCATGAGTAAAAGTAATAGCAGTTTTCTCCAAACCCTTTACTTTTTTTTCCTCCTTACTTACCCTGGAAATGATATGCAAGTGTTCTATCTTTTCTATGGGTTTGCTTTTCTAACATCTTATTTGCTCAATTTTATCTGATCTTCCCAAAAAATTCAGATGTGTGCATGAAAGGTACTAGCTGTGTTCTTAGATTTTGCTCAGCAATCAAATTAGACGGATTCTTTAGTTGCATTAGCATGCTTAATAAGGAAAGAACTGAGGACTCACAATACTGATTTTTTTTTTATCCAATTACTTCAGTGGACATATTTTTCTTGGGTTTTTTGCTCCTTTCTCTCATTTGCGGCAATTAGCTTTTAGGCTGATCTCATTACATTATCTCTTGAGAAATTATTCTAAAAACTGTCTTTGTGAGGATCTGTGAGTCTTGCTAAAATAAGTGTAAGACATCTGAACATTAGTGTGGAAGCTGCATTTTTTCTTTCTTTCCTTTCTACCTCCACTCCTTTCTGTTGTGATTTAATTAATTTTTATTAAAACTTGACAGACTATTTCTCAACTAGTCCTCTTATACTATGAATCAAATTTTAAATGGTATGTTACAATTACGAAAATTTTGCTCACTGATAATTACTACTGAGGCATTTGTAAGATTTTTAGGGAATGGTTAAGATTTCCTGAGGGAGCAATTAATGACCATTACTACCTCAACTAATAAAAGAGTTACCATGTATTCATTTTTGTAGTCATTTAAAAATCCACAACATTTCCATCAAAGTCATAAATTTCACTTGTTGAGAAAAATGCCTGCTTCTACACCATTGCCATAAGTTTTGAATGTCTACGTTGTAAGCCTGTAGCCATATTTGTGTCTTTCTTTTTTAAAATACTCGTTTTTTTTATGTACATTTCTAATTTCTAAAATCAGTCATAACAAAGGGAGAAAAAAAAGAAAATTATTAAATACACATGGATTTTAATTTCCTGATCATAAAATACAATAAAGGATTTTCTGATGGATTATAATGGAGAATTATAATTTTCTGATTGCCTGAAGTATTATATGGATTTCTTCTCAGTATCTCATATAGAGTCACTCAACACCTTCTCTCTTCTATTTTTACCACTTATTGTCCACATTGAATTATGACCAAGGAAAAGTTATGTTCATTTAGTTTAATAGTTACATAGCTTCTTTACTTCAGTACAAGAAAGAAGAAGTGTGTAAATACATACACAGATAAGAATAGGATATATATATAGATAGCAAACACTGTACTTTTGATACATTATGTTATTAAACAGCATGGCAAGACCTCTTCCTCAGTCAAAAGGAAAAGGCTCAAACCCCAGATTTTCAACACAATATATACACTCTCGTTGATGAAGAATTTTTTAAAGGAAAGAAGGCAACGTCAAAACCCCAGCTTTATCAAAACAAAGTAACTCTTTTGGCAATGTTTTGTGTGTTTGGAAACACTGCCGTCCTTTACTTGTATAAGTAAGGTAAATCCTTTTTAGTGGGTTCCTTTATTGCAACAAACTGGAATTTTCTCACTGGCAAGTAGATCCTCACTTACTAAAGGAACATATCTGTCTTTTTTTCAAATGTCAATATGAGCTCTTCTAAGATGCAGATGTCACAGTATGTTGCATATATTCTTTCCCAGACAGGGACATAAAATCTGCTATCATGCAGTAGATATGAATTTAACACACAATATTCTAGATAAACAGCATAACACTATCTTCATTAGTAACTTTAATATTTGACAACAATTAGTACATGGTTCATAAAATTAAATATCAAATAAGTAACGTAATGTAAAATATATATTTTTTAATCTATTCACATAGCAGTGCCATCAATACTATTTACATGTCAAATTGTAATAACTGAAGCCATTAAATGCTAAGACAAAAATATAGTTCCTGAACTAATCGGCAGGTTTTTCTACCTGAATATTGCAGATCAGAATTTTTTTTCATTTTTTTTCCCCTTCTTCCTTTCACTGTTCGTGGGATTAAATGGGGAGCGTTCTTTCTAAAAGTCCTATGGAAATGGAGGCTATAGCTCAAATTTGTTTTCTTTGAACATAAACTATTATCTAATTTATATCTGTGTCCTTAATGAACAAAGTACAAAACTAATTTATTATTTTCTATAACTTTTGTGTTATTACATTATATTTTAATATTCATTATAATTGCTACAAAGATGCATTTGGGAACATACAGGAGACATTACAGAGCAGAAATGAGATGGTCCAGGTATATAAAGAAGTCATACAGACCACAGGAAGACACTTGCTGGAAATCTGTGACTTGTGGAGCTTTGAATTAATCTTAGAATACAATGTGATGGTAAATGCATAGTCTACATCCCTAAAACTTAATAAAAGTTAATAAGGCTGTAAGAATCTTCTGAAATTCAAAACATTGTTTCTACTTTTAATTACTTTTACTTGATTGAAAAGCAACTAGATCTGGGTGAAGAAGAGCTGAGTGAAATATTCATTGTTTTCTGGTTTTGACTAAGCAATTGGAGTGGAACATTAAAAATATTGAAAATGAAATGTCTCTTTGACATTTTAGCGTAAATGTTTATGGCGGTGTAGCTGTTTGAGAAAAACATGTCTGTCCCACTGACACTGTCGCATGCTGTTAAAGAAATAACTGCAGGATAAAGCTGTAGCTGTTCATCACATTAAAAGATGAGTTTACTCAAGGACTAAAGCAGTGAATGCCTTTTACTTAATGAAATGGCTAATGCATGTGCATCTTTTCTCTCCAGAGCCTGGTTAAAGAGAGGAGAATGAATCCAAAAGAGGTAAAAAATATTCTCAGAGACTGGCAAAAAAAAGTCTCATTTCTAAAACTTAAAGAATTTTCTTTTTTAGTTCAGCAAGGGTTATACTTATCTGTCTTCTTTCAGTGCCATGTTTTGTCTGGGGCTGGAAAAAGAGGTGCCAAAATATTGTGAAAAGCTGTTATCATGGCATTTTCTTCTAAGACTGAGACTGCTAAAAAATTCTGACAAGAAATCCTCTTTCCAGATTTCTGCCCCAGTTTTTCAGACTCAAGGGGCTTGTGTAGTCCTAATAAGCTTCAGCTAAGCCTGTGAACATTTAGATGCTCATCTCAATCAAACTGAAATTCCAAACCTTCTGAGTTTCACCCATCACCAATCTAAACCTGAAGGCTGCAATTCTACTTCCATCAGTGCTTTTCAAATGAATGTCCATGTTCTTGAAGGAAATGTCAGAGTACACCAGGTATAACAGACTTCACTAGGGAAGTACATTTCATGGATGCATTGTATATGGCACATCAATCAAAAGTTGAGAGATTAATCACCTAGTCCCTAAATTCACTTTCCAAAGATTATTAGCTGTTCTGGCATGCAGAGTTATGCCCTATGCAAGAGATGCTTGCTTTCCTGTGAACCTAGTGACTATCTAATTTTTGACATTTTTAGAAAGGAAGAAATGCAATGAAAATTGGTCATAAGATAATAGGCTAGAGAAACACTTATAGCCTCTTAAACTCCTGCACCACTTGTAGGTATTTAAAAACCACAGAGACTAAGGGATTAGCAAGTGTAAATAAAGACACCCGATGTGTTTACATAGCATAGGTGTAATGAGAAAAGGGTTGAAGAGATGGAGCAGAAGAGTCAGAAAACATATTTCACTTTCCTCTTACATATTCATAAAGCCAGGAGAAATAGAAGCATGGCAGAAAAGTAAAGAAAGTATAACGAAATAAACAAAACTATTCTCTATAAGCAGTGCAATATAAGTGCGTCAGAGATCACTTTGATGTCTTAATAGATTTTTTCCAAAGAGAGAATAAAATCACCATGTACTGGGTGAAATTTTGCCCTAATACTCATCTCACACACAAGACTAAACTTTCCTTTGAAACAATAACATTTATATATTTTATTTATTTCTGTAAGTTTCAACAGGTTTCTAGGAATGTTACTATCAGCCTGAACCCAAAAATACAAGACAGTGTGAAAAGTAATTAAATACTTGATACATTAGAACTTTGAGCTTTACTTATTTTTCACAATCTTTATCAAGGCAAAAAAATGTGGAGCTGGTTTGCTTGCAGTGACATCCTAACACTACCGACCTACCGAATCTGTGTTGTTGACTGCAGAGTGATCTTCGAGCAGCATAGATTTCATTTTAAGATGTTTATGGTGTAAAGATATCCAGCGTTAAACTTTTTTGGTTCTATGGCGGATGACGTAAAATACTGAAGAAAATTTCTTGTCTCTAACTGAATGCCCATTTTACTTTTCTTTCTTAATTTCAATTATTTGTTACAGATAAATTTTAGGTAGACAGAGTTTTAGCTGCAGGCCCTAAATCTCTAGAACTTCCTAATGTAGTATTATGATGTCAACAAAATTGACCAGACAAAATAAAAATGTAATGCAGAAAGAGTTAAAAAGCACATTCGTGGATTATTTCTCTGTTGCCCAGGCAGTTCTACTGCGGTCTTACATCAGTTTCAGGTGGTGTCAAATCAACCACAGTTCAATTTGGTTTATAATGCTCTTCTCCAGATGAGGGATATGAACTCTTTTTATTTCTTTAATGAGAATGAATGTTTATGCTGCCATGACTTCTGTTGACTATGGAGAATTTAGCAACATCTTTTGTTTGCAAGGAGCAAAAATAAAGCAGTGCATCAAAACAAGTTTTGTATTTTCCTTGACTGCTTAGGAAAATGTCAGGTTTTACCCCCTAGAAAGCAGCATTCTGGTAGCTGCTGTAAGAGACTTGCAGCAACATCAGGCCAGATTGTCTTTTTTCCTCATCTACTGCAACTCTCCTATTTTATTTTTACCTAATTTATCATACACTCATTATAACTTCAGTGAAGTAAGACGTGAAAGAAGACAGCATTTTACATGAACCACAGAAGAGCAACATACCAAAGAATGCTTTATAATGAAACAATACTAATACAGCTGTACAGAATTAAGTATTTATGCAGCTGAAATATATGCTTGTAACACATTAGTGAAATGTATATGCCATTTATAAACCAATAAATTCCAATTGTCAGGTTATAGAACACACCAGAATTCACCATTTCATCTCTTAAAGGCCAACAAACCACACTGGCGTTAATGCAGGTGTTAGACTGGCGGAATAGAATTTGATTTTTTTTTTTTTTCTGGGACACAGAAGCATACTAAAACCT
>VWZS01011053.1:2557963-2577016 GCA_013397075.1 Rhabdornis inornatus
AATTGCATTGGTAAACTGTTGGGGCTACAGCCACATTACATCACAGTACTGAGAGCGAGTGCTTGTTTAAGATTATTAATGATAATACATACATCAAGAAACATTCTAAGATATGACAAAATATCTATAGCCTTATCAGCCACCATAAGCCATCATTAACAATCGCACTAACAAAACCATAGGTTTTATCTTTCTGTCACCTTCTCTTCCTCTGTCACATCTTTTCAATCAACTGTACCCACACAGATGCCAGAATGAGTGTATTTACCAGGTACGAGTATAAAACATTTGCCAACTGACACACAGGTGAGGCAGGCAGGACAACCAAGCTATTAGGCTAAGTGTTGATTCCATCCTCTAATCCGCCTGATGACATGCTGCAGTCCTTTTTGGTGAGGAAGCCAATGGTTCAAACAGATTGATCCATTTTGTGAGTGAGATGCTCTTCTTCTGACTCCCTTAGGATTGTAACAGTTTGCAGTCCAGAGTTTTTTATTTTAAATCTTTGAGATACTATTATTATAATTTAAATATTTGTTATTGCTATCTAAACTGTCTCATCTTTATCTGCGACTTTGCTTCTGTTATTTTGCACTGCACTAGCTTGTATGATTCCCTTCTGCTTTTTCTCATCTCTGTCTTGTCAGAAGTCTAAGCTGGACTTAGACAGCTGTACTGTGTCCAAACCAGAATTTGGATCACAGACAGCTGAAACCCTGGAAGGAGGATTACAGGATAAACATACTTGCTTCAGGTGGTGAAGATGAGTTGGCAACAAACACAATTCAACTTGTGTAGTTCCAGTTGTCTGATAACAACAAATTTGTTGGAAAAGAAATAATTTTACTTCCTCCAGTATTTATTATTTTTTCGGAAATACTACTCACTGGCTAAGCCCATTACATAGTGCCATTTATTTCATGCTGTGAAGGAAGAAAATAATCATGCTAAAAGCCAGCTTGTATTACAACAACTCTGCAGAAACAAAGAACATGGGATATTTGGTGCCAGTCTTGTCATGACTTATCACAAAGGAAGACATATGAACAGATCTATTACTAACAGATAAGATTAAGCAGGGCAGGAACAAATGTGATAAATAATGAAGCAAATTATGTTAAAATGATACATCCCAATATTCTGCAGTAGTTTAAGGAAGAAAATTCCTTATTTTCTTCATACCTCATGAAGAAATTTCTTATGTTCACTTTAGTTCTTCAACAGGAGAGGTTGGCCTAAGTGACCTCTAGTGATCCCTTCTAACCCTACTCATTTTGTGATTCTGCAGAAAGACTGGGGAGGAGGCATCCTGTACTTGTAGCACTGTCACAGGTCCTGTGATCACACAAGCATACCTCATTTCTTTCTCTGGCTAGGTATTTTTCCCCTCTCCTTTGTTTAGATACAAAATTAAGGTTTATTATGCAGCTGAGTTCCCATTGCACTCAGCAATGAACAAATGTCTTTCTGCTCTTTAAGAACCCAAGTGTCCAAGTAGACTAAGGCACTAGAAAGACCAAGCATTCATCTACTATTGAGTTCTTCCAAACCTGGGCCCCCACAGAAATAGTATCATTTTGATGCACGTTGATAATAATTAAGGATACTCCTTCAGCTGCGTAAAAATATTTGTGTGATAAGACACCGTGAGATATACATATAGATGAAGTGCTCAAATCCAGAAAGCACAAACAAGGAGTGTGAGCTGATATTCTGCTCATATCATACTTACTAAGAGCATTAGGCATCATGTTTAGGGAATTGAAACAAAAAAAAATTAGTAACATCCTGTGATGCCTATTAATTAAAAAAAAAAATAACAATTGAGTGAATATGATTCATTACTCTTAGAACTGTGGCTTTTTTCATGCTTTTAAGCTTCACGTAGATAAAGTAGGAAAGTACAACTACAGTGTCATAAATATACCTTTGCTATTCATCCATAAAATCAGAGATAAAATATTTTTAATTTACAAGTAAAATTGATATACATTTCCTTTAAAAACAAATTACCTGGAATTGTACCAGTCTGTGAAGTTAAAATTAATTCCAAACCGTACTTAAATAACATAAAACATAATTATGTGAAAGTAGAATTAATTTTTACTTTTTTTTTTTTACTTTATTAACTATCATTCCCATATTATTTTTAAAAATAAAATGCTTTGCCATGATGCTATCTTCTAGTCTAACGATATGTGTGTTATATATTCCAATGAAAATCATCCATTTCAATTTCCCTCATTCAAAACCTAGTAAGTTGAAGATTTGAGGCTTCATGATTAGAAAAGTATTTTCCAAAACAGCAGTTAGAACATTGTCAAAAACCTCTTCCACAAAACACATTCCAGAAAATCTCTCAGTTTTATCATTATTGACTAATTCAGCCACACTAATGTAAACATCTCAATCCAACATGCTAAACTGGTGGATGAAAACAATGAAATAACAAGTATACAAAAGGAAGACCAAGGCAAGTGATTAAGAACTCATAACAGAAAGCTTGTCTTCCATTTTCTCTCTGTGCTTATCTCTCAAAGGAGGAGTAGGAGGTTTGACACAGCAGCCTTGACCACTCACACCTGGCCAGCCTAGCTAGCTCCACTGGCTGCCGGTGTCAAGAGTGGGCTGTCTCCCAGCTTCCGTGAAGCAGGAGTACAGCTAGGGCTCTCCACCCTTATCACGGCCGTCTCCGTATCCGAGGGGAAGTAAAGGATCGAGGAGGAGACCTTTCTAGGTTCTGGGAACGGCTTTATTGGAACACCCAGAACACAACAACGAACGAAAGAATCCAGAAAAGACGCTGAGAACAGTCTTACAGCAACTTAAATACGGGACCTCCCCCATGGGAAGGCACAAAGCTTCAGCCAATGAGGGGCAACAAGGGGTGTAACATAAGGCGGGATTACAGTCTCACATAACCAATAGGGAGTAACTTAGGCGGGGATTCATACAAAATAACGAATAGAAAACCGAGGAGGGGATGATTGATACAGAATGTTCTGGAAGGATGGGCGGGGCCAGGAGGGATTGACAACTGTGAGGGCAGGGTTTAGGGTGAAGGACGGGGTAAAGGCGGGAAAGGGAGAAACCATTTTATAACACCACAGGGGTACAATTGAGGGAAAAACCATTACAATAAGGGAACAATACAACTGAATAACAACCAAATTAAACATAAACTGCAACAGAGGTTGTGCAAAAGAATTAGTAAACAGCTATAAAGAAATACACTTGCAAAATATTTTATTCAGCTTACATTCTATGTAAACACCACAATTTAAATATGAACTTTGCATCAGTCAGGATACTGCTATTTTTTTATAAAATATTCTAAATATCCTTTTAAAGCTGTTACATATTAAAAACTATTTTAAAAATTAAAAATTGGACTGTAACCCAACCTCACAGAATTAAGTTAGAAGATTTGTGCTGTCCACTAAAAGCTGCACTTTCTCACTTCTTTTCTAGTATTGTGGAGTGGTCTGCTGAACCACTAAATAGCTGAAAGCCTAACTCTTATTACCCCTGAGCGAGAAACTTTGCACCAGGCTCACAGTTTCTGCATTTTTTGGTTAAGAGAGAATCGCCCCAGTTGGGAAAGGTTTTTATATGAAAAGTGAATAAAGCCAAACTGCACATTTCTCACAGGCACCTGACTAATGTTGAATAACTTTTGGGAAAATACTCGGTTTTGTATTCCCAATTGTTGGAGGTCTAAATTAAAAAAAGGGGAAAGCTAGTGAAGCAAACTGAAGAAATATATGTTCATTAAGGCTGTTAAACACAGCATTTATAAACTCTTCAAGAACTCCCTTGATATTTTAGCAACTACTAGGGGGAGTATTATTCTGATTTTCGTTTTAAATTCTAGCAAAGAAGTTAAAAATGTTTAAAATGTTTAAAAATGAAAAATTGTTAAAATAAAACAGACTTCCCCCACAATCTATAATGTAAGTATCATGCAAAGAAAGTTAAAATGGGGTTCATGCTCTATTTTAAAGCCAGCATGAGCCAAGTCCTCTTCAAGTGGTCCTCTGTAGTTCCCTCGAGTAGTAACAAAGTGATATTTATCAGTCAGACATGACATTAAGCAGATTTTTCTTTTTATTTTCAATATATGGTTCATGGGAAATTTCTCTACTAGTTTGTACCATGTTCAACCAGTGTTTAACCTATCACAGCAGTCTAATCACCCATGGGCACTTCAGACTGGGCTGGGAAAGGGTTAAAAATGTCAGCAAAATTCATTATAGATAAGGAGATACTTAAATTTACTCTTCTGTTTGATATCTATTGTATCCGTATTCACTGCTGATAATGTGTCTATTCTTAAAGTGACCAGTGATGAAAATTGTTATTTTTGTTTAAAACTGCCTACTGAAAAGATTCTTATGATGAAGGAAAAAGGAATTTTGAGATGGACTACATGGAGAAAATATGTATTCCTTCAGCATTAGATTATATTTATTTCATTTGTATGAAGAAACCTGCCCTATGACCTGAAAAACCTTTTTAAAGTCAAACTGGGCTTTCTATGTGTCCATGAGCACTATGAAAAGATGATGACTAGTTCTTCCAGTTGGCTAATAAATTACTTGAAATAGTACAGATTAGAATGTAGCCCTTCATTGGAATGTAGATTCCAGGATGTCCACATATTTGGCCACATACTAGGAGAAATATCATCAAAGTACTGTAGAAACAGGTTTTGCTAAGGAGAATTGCTAAGAGAAAAATCACTCCAGATTGTTAACGCCTTCAGCATCCAGTGAAAGAGAAATTAATTAAATTGGTAATAAAAATAAAGAAACTGCATTCTTAGAAGTTTTTTAAAAACACTTTTATAATCATGGGAGGTAAGGGCTGTTGTTTATTTTTTATTTTTCAATGATATTTTATATTCACTGTGCTACTTAGGCATATCAAATTGGTGTTAAAAAGAAAAGGTGTTTAGATCAGATTTCTTCATTATTCTAGCATATATTTAACTCAGAAAGTGGAGAAGTAATTTGAAGTAACATTCATTTTCTCTGCTTTTTGAAATGTACAGTCCCATACTCAGGAGTCTTGCAGCAGACCATAATCAGAAGGGACATTCTAACCTGAATGCCAGAGGCGAAAACTCACAAATTCTGCAGAAGAATATGAACAGTACCTTCCCTCCTCCCCCTAGATTTCTCCCTGGACAGAGAGCCACAGCTCCATCAGTGACCAGGAAATTAAGCAAAGGTTCAATCATGGACCTAAGGAGCAGATAGTTCAGATTGTGTTTGTAGCTACTGCCATTTTAAAGGAATATTGCAGATTCATGTTGAAGAAATAAAGACATAAAAGAAAATCAGGTGGAAGAGGAAATTAACTACACATCCCCGATTCAAAGATATTTGGTTATTATTATTAATAATAATCATAATCACCATCATCATCATCATCAACAACACAGAAAACAGCTAGTATTATTTTTCCTGTGATCTTATATACACATTTGTGTGAAAGTATGCACATCACATTTGCCCTTTCCTCTAAAAAGGACACTGATAGAATAATATAGAAAATTGAGCTAAGCATTATTTTTATTATTTCTATTTTATAATCAACTTTGTTGACGGATTAAAATGGTGGATATAAAACAATTATTTTGGGGGAGAAAAAGCTCTAGCTGAGAATGAAAAATAATTGGTATTATATATCTACAGAAAGTAGCAGAGGTACTAGAAATGTAGAGCTGGCTGTGGATTTCTTTTTTCAAAATGCGTCTTTTGTCAGAAAATTCTAAATCTTCAAAAGAAATTTTCCAAGTAAATGTAAGTGAGGGTTGAATTGACATTAAAATTAGTAGTTTTGAGATTGCTTTTCTGGGTGAGAAAGGGCTCCTACTGTAACAAAGGAGTAATGAGGCATTCAAATACAGCCTATGAAAACATGGTTTATGGCCTTTTGCTGTTTGACTGGAACAATCCTTCACCTTTTGCTTTGTAGTGCATATTTTTTTTTTTTTTATGAAGAACCAAACGGCCATGCTAAATTATCCTGCTTGTTTTCACTTTGGCCCCAAAAATTTACTTTCTCTAGCTGAGAATGCCATCCTAGCAGGTTTCACTGAAAGCAGTGCACTTCCTGATTTAAAGAAGGTGTGTGAAACTATATCCTTCCTGTCACAGTTATCATCCTTGCTTACATGGTGTAGTTCTTGTTTTCCAGTTGTCACTATTGATACAACACACAGAGTCTTATATTTGGACACTTTGGATTTTTGTAATGTGTTCCTTGCAACTGTTTCTGTTTCTTTAGCAGCTGACTTCTTGACTTCATTGGCATTTTCCCCATGTGTTCCCTGATGTGACATTGATCAGTAAATAAAACAAATAAAAACAAAACAAAACAAAACAAACAAACAAACAAAAAAAACCAACAAAAAAAAAAAATTATATGCAGTACTCCGATATTATTAATGTGGGAACAGAATTTTTTCACAATTAACTTGTTGGCTTTCTTTACTTTGTTTTTCCAAGTGTTCTACACTTAACAACTCTAACTTATTGAACTTACCTTTGAAATTGGAAAAAGACAACCATTTTCCACTCCTAGCATATTGCTGATTTCTACTAAAAATTGCTAAATGTTCTGATAATGTGCACCCATAATGCAAGCTTGCTGTTTACTTGGGATGAAGGAAATTTTTTAAATTAGATTTCAGGTGAAACTCTGACATGACCCCGATGAACAAGTTCATATTTCAGAGTTGAAACCTGATCAGGTGGTAATTCAAAGCTCTGGGTGGTGCTTTTTATTTTTCCTTCTGTACATGCATTGCATACGCATATGTGCATTCTCCCTCATTTCCCACCATCTGTCCCTTCTACAGACATGTCAATTTTTGAGCAGACAAGGTGAGGCATATGAATGTTTTAGGCTTTATAGCTTGAAGAAATAAATTCATCCTTTAATTCGTTTCAGGAAATCTAATAAGGAAAATATTGAATGTTCTAGTGTAGCTGTCCTTCTTGCTAGGTGTAATGAAAGGCTGATTTATGTAACAGAAGATCAACTCGATATGCGTATTTAGTAGAAGAGGGTAAATATTGCTTGGCTATCCAACAAAACTTCTACTTCCTACACTACTAAGGTTTGATTTCATCATTCATAGATCACAGAGGACAATGATTTGTGAATTCACCCTGACCAGTGGTGGACTCACAGACATTTCTCTTAAGCACTGCCATTTTCTCAGTCATTTATTTCCTGCTCAACATGCGGATCAGAGGCATTGCCATCTTACCAGCTTGATAGTCAACTCTGCAGTTCAAGGGAAATACCAAAGTGTCTACCATTCATTTCTGGAGAAAAAGGTTGGCACAGTTGCTTTGCTCACCCTTCAGTTAAATTCTACTTGTAATCTCATTACAAGTGTCTACTTGTAGTCTTATTACTATTGAATCATATTTGCAGTAGCAAGTATATCCTATGCACAAAGCTATGTTGAAAAAACAGAAATGAGCTTTTATGTGTCATAAATCCATGGCACATAGCTGAGATAATTTTATATTTGCAAAGAATAATTTTAAGTATGAGTTTGAAAACTAAACTACCACTTCTGCTACTTCAGCTGCAGGTAGAGTTGCAAACATAGAAGTAAAACGTGATGATATTGATGTGAGTGAATAGCATGACAACTTACTGGAGAAAAAGTTTAACGTATTTGCCACAGCATGGAAAATAGGTGACAGATGAGTAAATAGATCATCTAGAATTTGTGCAGTATGGCTGAGAATAATTGGATTGTTTTGGTTACTTAATGCCTTATATGATAATGAACTTATGTTTACAAATGTCTAATAGCTCAAAAGAAAGTAATGGAACAAGCTGATGCAATGCAAACAGTTTTCCCATATTGTGAAGTGGCTGATACTATTGCTTGGTTCCTCTCATATTATAGCCAGAAACTGTTTCAATAGCTAAAATAACATTCTTATTATCTTCCTACACCTGCTTTCTGAAAGAACACCAGCTGAATTGAAAGAACTGGTGTGCTTGCTGGTATTCAGAAATAAAAGTTACCATATAATCAAATGTGGTGGTCTTTAGAATAATGGGAATGATAAGAAAATGATCTTCTGCTCTTAAGAAATATCAGTGAAAAGTAAACCCATGGTTTTGTGCAATGATCCCGCTATGATAATACGAGTGTTGCTTCACTGGAGATCAGGAGTGACTGCAACCGTTTGAGTCTGTATTTATGACTTTTTACAGGTTGCTCCTTTCAGCACTTCAGTGAGAATGAAACTCTTTCCTTTTGTAGGCTAATGTTATTTTGTTTCAGTACATTTCCTTTTTTCCTTAACTTTAAGCCACTGACACAGTAGGCAATTGAGCCAACTGAAACAGAGCCGTGTGTGTTCTCTCATGTGTTTAGGCAGACATTTAGTCCTTAGATCTTGTGGCTGAACTATAAGATCCATTTTTTTCCTCTTCTAAGAAAAAAACCCTTTTGCCTAGGTAAAAGAAAAAGGAAAAAAGAAAAACAAAAAGGAGAAAAAGAAAAGCAAAAAGGAAAAAAGGAAAATGAAAAAAAAAAAAAGGAAAAAAAAAAATTAAAAAAAAAAAAAAAGAAAAAAAGAAAAAATAGAACAGCAACCAGACAGAATTGCTCTAGTTGACTTTATAGGTAGCTGCAATGAACAGCTACTATTTTTTTGCTATTGGATATGACCGAGCATATCTTTGTGATTTGTAGTCCTGAGAAGGCCACATATGAAAAAGGGAGTTTCTCTTACATATTGCTAGTAGTAAACTTTGAAAAAAAGTTTAAAAAATATATATTATGAATCATGTATTAAAATTTTTAATTTTAAACATAAAGTGGATGAAAGTGATAAAGAGTTTCATAGAACAATGGAAATAATTTTTTTTTTTCACAGCATGTTGTTAGACAGTTGTTATCTATTTTTTTTTTTAATGTTGTGATCAAAGACCCTAGAAAAGACGCTAAAAATACAAAATTCCTGCATCCTAAATTTGGAAAATCCTTTTTGGGCTTTTTCAAATGTATCTACAGAAGTTAAAACAGAATCAGTACTGATATCATTGTTTAAATAATCAGTAATACATCAGTATCTTCCTGGTTGTTTTGAATTATCCTACTTGTCTTCCAGCCTGGATTCTCTTCAAATAGTAATAGATGCAAACAAATTGATGAAGACTGTTCTCAAGAACAAGATCTTGGAACATACGTGGTAGAAATTCCAGGAGACTGAATGATGGCACATTTAGTGCACAGTAAGAAAAGCAGAGAAAGCTTCTCCCTGCCTTCTACCTCCAGGTATATATTGCTTTGTTCCTCTTGAACTAGATGTGTTTTCTTTCTCTTGAATTAGGTATGATTAATGATCTTAGAAGCTATTATTAGGCCTCAGCTATACAGACTAAATGTTTTAATGCATTGAGTAATATATCACATCTATAAAATGTGAATGAATCAAACACTTTTATTTTGTATTATGTAGAAATTAAACACTTACTCTCAACAAAGATTTAATGGAAGCTGAAATCTACTCCCTTCAAACTTTTCTAGAAGGATTTTTCTTCCCTTTTTGCCAGACAATGAAGAGAGCCATAAACAGAAGAGAGACATTGGCTTCCTGTTACAGCCACTTGTCCTCAGCAGTCCAAAATCAGCATGATGAACCTTTCAGCTGTTGCTGCAATATGCTACAGAAGGTAGGATTTTTCCAATATCATTGTTTATTTCAGAGCACCATCCTGGCTTGAACTTTAGCAGCTACAATATGTGTCTATGTTTTAACTTAAGCCTCCTGTTGAAATATCAAATTAACCTTAAAAAATACCATCTTGTTAACACAACTAAACAATGCTGATTTGTTTACTTTGTTTGTTTCCAAATGCTTTTATTTTTGCATTTATTTATTCTGTTCGTTCATTTTAAATGCTCAGTAATATGATAGTACACAAATTGTCCAAGGTCATAGGCTGGATAAGGGAAAGCCAGGCTCATCACTGTTCCCAAAAAACCTGTTATGCATTACAATCTGGGAAGGACACAAGGCCTAATTCCCATATTAATTAACTACTCAACAAAAATCAGAATTCTGGGTAGAAGTTCACAATGTAATGATAGTTGATTGACTGCTTCTAGGGTGTATCATTTCTTCCCCATAATACTTTGCTTTTTCAGTACTAATGAAAAAAAAAACAACCAACCATGTCAGAAAGTGTTCATCAGCTGTTCTTTTCACAACATAAATAAAAATGAAAGCAGAAATACATGATGAGTTTAAATTAATCTCAGTTTGCAGAGGGTATGTTTCATGACAGGTAAAACTTCAGCACCTTTTTCCACCTCAGCAATGATAGAATTTGAAATGATATGTTTCTCTGGTGCCTTGAACACCTCTACCCCTTCGATTAATTTGCAAGGAAAGCACAGCTGTAAGAAAATGTTTACTGTGCATAAAGGAATGGGGAAGAAAACTGGAGTCTGGAGAGAATGATCCAAAGATTTGAAGTGCTTTGAACATTGAAGAGCATGATATTCCACTTGTAGAACCAAGGGCCAAGTTGATTATTTTATAGCTGGCAGACTGAAGTAAGTTGGTGAACACAAACCTACAGAAACATATTCATGCAGACATATATATAAGTGTATTCCCATAAACTTGAGATAGGATATACAATATCCCCAAAAGGGATTTAAAAATTGTAGAGAGTCATACAGACTTGTAAGAAAAGTTCTTATAAGAAAATGTGTGCAATATAAAGTCATAAAATACAGTAGAGGGTTTTTGAAAAGTCTAGTGAATCAAAGGTTTATTGTGATGGCTCTTTTTAAATGCAAAGAAACCATGGCCAAACTGAGCTATTATATGGCAGGGTCATTTATAAATAGGATGAAGTAACTCACTTGAGTTTTTTCTCTCATAATTTCTGTGGTAACCTGTCTTAACTGATTATTTTATGAAATTAATGGAACATTAGGTTGCAGTTCTAGAGGACCCATCCAATATATTTTGCATTGCTTACCTTGTGAAAGCAAATTGAAATCTACAGGAATTAAACCTATTATTGCGTGTATTTATTTTCTGAGTACCTTGGTTCCTGTTGTGACTCAATTTTTATTAACTTCTTTTAGATATGCAAAACAAAATTTCAGCAACTCAGCTCATGCAATTGAATACTTTGGTCTTCTTCGTATTTCAAAATTATTTACCATGTCTAAAATTTTCTACTAATGTCAAAAAAAAGTAGCTAAATAATTTCAGGCACAAAGTTCTTCATCTTAGTTTTGCATCAATCAGAGCTTTTAGCATCTTAGCAGTTCAAAATGTTTTTAAACCCACACACAAAAATTCAAAGATTAAGCCAAACAGACAGAAGGGATTTTTCCCACTGCATGCTATCACAATGTGAAGTTTTATTGTAACCACTGATAAGAGTACCAGAAGATTCTTGCATAAATAGTCTTAATTTTAGTTTGAGATATGATAAAAATATGCTTTTTCTTTGTTCCTTGTTCTATGTATCTAGCAAGTAACCGTACAAAATTAAATTTTGCAGCCTATATGAAAGGAGTTTCCTTCTGCCCAAGTTTGTAGGTAATGTTTTATGCAGTTAGTCAGCTAGCTTGCACACAGATGTCTACACTGTGGGTATCTATGAATCACTAATGAGTCCTACCTAAAATGGGCATCTTGGACAGGATTCAACTCATTTAACTCTAAACTTCAGAAACGTAGACATCTGTGACTACAGTCACTACCTTTCTTCTCTTTTTAGTTAATGGAGGTAAAAAATGAAGTATCTAGAGTTAGAATTTTTCATCATAGGATAAATATTTAACAAACATCAAACCAAGCACTCTCCAGAGGCTTGAAGTGAAGACTTCTTTGCTTCTGTTTTAAACATGGTGGTGTTTTCTTTCCAATCAGAAAGGATAATATTTAGTTCTGTAGTTCAGCAATAGTCTTCTAAAAAATCCTAATGAAACAAATTGCTTTGACTTTGGTCATAACTAAATTGTGTTTCTATTGACACAATGCAGGAAATCAGACTTTGGCTTTAAACCAGCTGTCAATTGATTTGGAACTAAAAACTTCAATTAAAATTTTATGTAATTGGTCTTTCAAAAAATTTATTTCCTGTAGTTAAGTTTGGGTGTTTGTTTCCTTATTTTTACCTAAAGGTGGTAAAGCCACCACAGAACAATGCTATGGTGATGGGTTAGTGACTTGGAACAGACGCTTTTCTGTCTCTTAGATGATGGAATTGTCTCTATGTTGGGGTCTCTTCGTATTCAGTTACAAATTAACTGTTCTGTCTCCTTCTGCCTCTTTTGTTTCAGTATGGCAATGTCTGGGGAATACAGGAATCAATCTTAATGCTTAACCTACAAAACTTGTTTTGGTAAACTTAGGATTTAGTGTTGAGACTACAGTGTAATTTCAAAGGGGTTATTTGTTCAGTTCTATGAATGGTGTGAGCAGAATTCAAGCCTTTGCAACTCTGACAGGGCTTTATCATTTAGAAGATCCAGTAGTATTTTCAGGTCTCATTAAAGCAGAAAGAGAAACAATTATTAGCTCTATATGCGAGCTTTAAGGAATGTATGAGCTGCTGCATAAGATGACATCTGACACCTATGTGCTTCAATATTTTATCACTGGTACTGACCTGCCCTTACTGGTTCAAAAGAAAATGCTAATTCCCCTACTATACAGAGTCTTCAACATTGTGCTTTAACACTTAATAATTAGAAACTGTTATACTGAATTTTAAGGTTTCACACACCATCCAAATTATACATCGTTTAAAAAAATCAGCCATATGGATCTTTTTATACCAGTCAGAGTTTTATTGCAACAACTGTTTTTAAACTATAGAAAAGTTTGTCTTTGCCTCAGTTTTGGTCCAGTAGTCCCTCAGCTTCACTGTTTTCTGAGAATTTTATTTACTCATTTATTTATTTTTAACCACTGGAAGGTACATTTTGTCACAAAGACCATGATTCTGGAAATCAGAACAATAAAGTTTGTTTTTGCAGGCTGTTTGTCAAGACAATGATATACATTTCTAGAAAGGAATACAAAGTATGCAATTGTTTCTTTTACTTCAAAGGTTAATGATTCATCATTTTCTGGAACTCTACCTTGTTTTCCAATCTCTACAGTAAACCAGACTACAGCTCCATAAAAAGAGTTGATAGCTCTCTCTATGAAGGGAAAAAGTGTTAGTGGAACTCAGCTTCTCACTTATAAACTAAACAATTCCTCTCCTAATATTATTCTGATTAATTAAAATTCTGTTACAGAGGACATTATTAGTTTGCCAGTGCTAGTCCTGTGACAGTTTCATCTCAAATTCAGTCTGTAAAACATTTGGGGTAGTTGCCAAACACATTTCTGCTTTTAGAGGAATATTTCTTAATTCTTTATGTAGTTAGTATAACTTTGTACAACATAAGCAGCTGGTTTAACAGCTTTCATAAGGTGGTGGATTATCTGTACCATGGGTCTCATAAATTGAGACTGGGGGAAAAAGCCCAGTGACCAACTGGTTTATCATTATTTTTAAAACACCATATCACAACCTTGATAATTAAATCTGTTTTATTCTAAGTCATGGCACTTTTATTCATTAGTAGCTAATTTAGAAGCTACCAAAATGTGGAATTGTGATTACAGTTACCGTTACTGTGGAACTTGACTTTCTTTTTTAGTGAAGGCCTTCTGTCAACTTTTAGCAGAGTTATTGGAAGACCAGAAAGACCACATTAATTTGTCTATCCCTTGAGCAGAAGATGAATATGAAAATTTTAAAATGTTCCTTAAAATATAGTGTCAAAATAGCTGTTTTAAGTGTGACATTACATTTTTACTACCAGCAACTGTTCCTCTCTCCTTGCAGTGGAGTTAATTTTGCTTTTATTATGACCATGGGTGCATGACTGTTTCAAAATATTGGGAAAGGGCAATGAGCCAAAATCATTATCTTCACTTGAAGTGCTTAATACCAAATGTAAATATTGGAGGGGCTTGAGTGCCCAAGCCATCCCTCAAGGCTTTATGCATCTGATTATAAATGTCCCTGCTGCACTGTCAGCTAGTCACTATCACGACTTCAGTCCAGTGCTGTCAAGGAAATAACAACCTACAGTCTTCCATTGCTTATCAGTGTAAGGACAGTGCTTAAATAATACATGGGTTGACTTCCCCTGAAATACTCCTGCATAATTGAAATTGTTATTGGCAATTGGAAAAATCAGAAATAAAAATAGAATTCAGGCTGTTTTAGAGGCTAATTCTTTCTGTATATTTCATGCAGCATTAAAACCTTTAGTGTCCAGTGAGATACTGTTCATAAAATGAGAAAGTAAGCTGATGGCTACCTTCTAAATACACTTCCAGTGGTCAGTTTTATTCTCCTGTCTGAAGAATGAAGGAGACTAATGTCTTTTTTCACTTCTTTATGGAACAGCAGCACCCGAGGGAGACAGAATTTATTGCAAGAATTCACTCCCAGGAATACATTTAGCACAGAGGAATAAAGGACATATGAGTATGTTCTACATTCAGAGAGAAATGTGTAATACAAAAAATACAGCATTTTCCAAAAGACCATTCCTTAAGATTTACATTGTTTTTCAAATTAAATTCTTGGTGGTCATTACAGGTTCTTGCTTTTCTAAACTGAGAAATTTATTTATTGAATTATTTCCAAAGTTCTGTGAAGCAGATAATAAACTTTAAAAGAGCTATGGTGTTTGTTCCATACAAACCTAACTGATTACTGTGTGCTATTCTCAGTCTAGAATCTCTTACACATTGTAAAGTACGTATTCTTCAGTGTAGGACAAACATTTGTAATTCAGCTTTTAATATTCAGGGACTAGGAACTTATGATTTTTAGAAATGAAGCAAAAAGACAAAGATATGTACCAACCCAAAAACCAGGTACCATAGTGCTATTTTCTCATAGGTTTGGCAGACAAAGTATGTAACCTATAAACACAAGTGCTTTTCTGGACTAGCAACCGGAGCACAGGATGCTTGATGTGTAAATGGGATTAAAGAGGTGTGTTTATATATGTTGCAGATTCCATTAGTCAGTGGAGAGAACTTCTAGAAAGTAGTTAATCTGAGATGAAAAAATCTTATGGGGAGTGGCTGAGGGAGCTGGGGATTGTTCAGCCTGGAGAAAAGGAGGTTTGGGGGGCACCTTATTGCTCTCTACAACTGCCTGAAAGGAGGTTGTAGTGAGGTGGTGGTCAGTCTCTTCTCCCAGGTAATAAGCAGTAGGACAAGAGGAAATTGCCTCAAGTTGCACCAGGGGAGGTTTAGGTTTCATCATCAAAAGAGTTGTCAAGCACTGGAACAGGCTGCCCAGGGAAGTGGTTGAGTCACTGTCACTGGAGGTGTTTAAAAGACATGTAGATGTGCCACGTAGGGACATGGTTTAGTGGTGGGTTTGGCAGTTCTGGGTTAGTAGATGTGCTAGATGATCTTAAAAGTTTTTTCCAACCAAAAGAATTCTAGGATTCTATGACTGCAGGACCTTAAGGCATGTCAAAAGAGCTGCCTGTTAATGTTGCTATTTCACTTCACTGTGTAAACAAGATGACAAAGATGTCTAGCATGGCTTAGGGCAATTTCCAAATATTTAAGGTAAGCAGATGAGCTTGATACTCAATAATACCTCTGTCTAGTTCATTTATCAATGCATAAGCACACTTTAATATTTTTATTTTCCNGTGCTAGATGATCTTAAAAGTTTTTTCCAACCAAAAGAATTCTAGGATTCTATGACTGCAGGACCTTAAGGCATGTCAAAAGAGCTGCCTGTTAATGTTGCTATTTCACTTCACTGTGTAAACAAGATGACAAAGATGTCTAGCATGGCTTAGGGCAATTTCCAAATATTTAAGGTAAGCAGATGAGCTTGATACTCAATAATACCTCTGTCTAGTTCATTTATCAATGCATAAGCACACTTTAATATTTTTATTTTCCTAATGTTTCATTTAACCAGTCAAGTAATAGAAACAATATCATGAAAAAGTAATGAGCTCAAGAAAAATGGCTCAGTATCATCATCAGACTTCATGATACAAGAAATGAAGTCATCATAGTAAACCAAGAGAATAAGAATTATTTATAGAAATAATTCAAGACAATAAATGCCAAGAAAGCCTGATGTATTTTTGTAAGAAATTTAGAAACAGGGGAAATAATGACAGCAAGGTTTTTTTAAATAAATATTTCAATTTCTTTGATCTGTATCTTGTATATTCATTGCAAGTAGAGTCAATGCTTTGGTCTGCATTTGTCTGAATGTATCACAGAAGGATGAATTAATGAAACTTAACATTTATTTATTTACTTACTTATCTAAGGAACTTGTCCATACAATGATAAATTTCATTGCTGTGGTAAGCAAGTGCACTTATTGTCACGTTAGTGGAATTTTGCTTGCTTAGACCTACAATTATTTTGTCCCATAAAATAAGTGATCTGCATAACAGCATTTTCAGCTAGATATTATTCTCTCCTTGTTGCTCTGGAGGAAATGCTGCAGAGGATTAAGGATTCTTTCTAATACCACAAAGGGTATCTGGGCTGAAAGTTTGTGTTAAAACACTGTTTCTTTGCTCACAGGCTTGAACTCAAATCACACCTCTGTCTAAAGGAAAAGGTTCCACATTGCCTTGCAAACTTCTCTTTTTATGACATTTTGGGATGGCTGACAGGAAGTTTTCAGGTTATGCTTGACATTTTGATAAGTAAAATCACATGAGTAATCTTACCTTTGCCTAACTCATGCTGCGTTTCTTCCCTTTGCTTTTGAACTGTTTTGGAAAGGAGACAATAGTTATAATATCTTTCTTTGATCTTTTTCATACCATGTGAAATAACACACAAGCAATTTACATTTGCTGTGCTTAAAACTGATGAATTACCATCATGATTCTTTTCTTTATCTAAAGTTACTTAATTTCAGTTCTATACTTTGTTTTCAAACCTAGAATGAAGAGAAAGAAAGTGGATAGCTCGAACATAGACTGATTATCTCTTCACCAATTTAAAAGTCAAGGTGAAATGAATCTATATTCATCACACCTGAAAAGTCTAAAAAGTCATTAAAAATTCCCTTTTCCTAGACAATATAAGGGAGGGCAGCTGGGTATCATAGTGATTTTCAGCAGCATAAAACCCTTAAGAGGATTTTAGCAGGTTGCAGGGAAGAAAGCAGCTGAATCAATGGTTTGCTACAGTTTTGCTGGTTTTTATAGTACTACAAAGACCATGTCTCAGAAAAGACTGTCTCTGACACAGAGAGAGGTAATAGCTGAACTTGGAAGAAAAATAGCTGGAATAATGGCATGAAATTCATAAATTTTGAAATAGAGTCCTGTGATTTTGATCTTTAATTACAAGGAAACAAAGACAATTCACATACCAATAGTTATTGAAATAGCTGTGAAGTCACTGTCTTTTTCCTACGAGAAACAAAGCTGAAGAATCCTAATAAATATTGTCAGTGCTTTTAATAGATAAGTAATTTGGAGTTGAGGTGCACAGTGTGAGTTGAATTAGGATGTATTGGGGAAATAGGCAAAAATTGGAAGAGTAAAACTGGATGAGAATATGTATTCTTTATTGTTGAGGTGGTACACTGTACAGAATAAAAAAATATGTTCAAGTTCCTGTAAATTAGGTTCAAGACAAGTAAGGAGGCTCTGATAGTCACTGTGACCATTCAAGTCACTCGGTATTAGTGCATAATTTATGGGAGCAATTGAGCATACGAGCAGACTGAACCTTCTGTCATTAGATCAAATATGGGCTGCTCTTTTCAGTCAATCAAGTTACTTTTTTATTACTTGCCCACGATAAAAGGTTTGGAAGTGTCAGGGAAAATCCTTTAATATATTAGTAACAAAAGAGTACACTGTGACTGACACTGAGGGGAAAACAAAAAAAACGTGAACAACCCTGCTCTAAATTTGAGTCACTTAGCAGCTGATGTATTCAGAGAGGAGGTTCAATGCTGTAATCTGTGTGAACCTCATAAAGTTCAACAAGACCAAGTGCAAGGTCCTACACATGAGTCAAGGCAATCCCAAGCATAAATACAGGCTGGTTGGATAAGGGATTGACAGCAAACTGGAGGAGGAAAACTTGTTTTGCTTGACAAGAAACTCAACTTGACACAACAATGTGAACTCGCAGCCCAGAAAGTCAAAATAAGAAGGATGTAGATCTCTCAAAGAGAGCTCAAAGGAGGCCATTAAGATGATCAGATGATTGAAACACCTATTCTATGAAGACAGGCTGAAAGAGTGGGTATTTTTCAGCCTGGAGAAGAGGAGACCCTGGGAAAACCATCAAGTACATGAAAAGAGCTAGAGATGGACTTTTCACAAGGGCTTGTAGTGACAGAACAAAGAGGAATGGCTTCAAACTGAAAGAGGGTAGATTTAGATCAGATGCCTGGAAAATAATTTTACACTTGGAGTGGTGAGACCTTGGTACAGGTTGCCCAGAGAAGCTGTCGGTTCCCCATCCCTTGAAGTGTTCAAGGCTGGGTTGAATGGGACTTCCAGCAACCTGGTCTAGTGGAAGACCCATGGCAGAGGAGTGGAAACTGGATGTTCTTTAAGGTCTCTTCCAACTCAAAGTGTTCTATGATTATTCTGTATGGTATTTTAAGGGTATTTGCTCTGTGTATGATGTGCATTTGTTCATTTGAATTTATAAAGGGATGTATGAAAAGAAAGAATAGCCCTTATCCCATGCACAATAGATTGTTTAGCCTATGTTGGTCATAGAGAGATTCACTTTCTCATAAATGAATCTGGAATACTTCCCAGAATTGAACTGCCTCTCAAACATGTAACTTTGGCTGACAGTGCTGAACTCCAAGGAGAGAGGGGGATACTGCTTTTCTGTGCAATGCACATTTGGGATTCTTCATTCTCCCAAGAGATTTTTTGATTGCTGCTGTCTGTTCACTTCTGTGGAAGGTAAAAAAAAAAAAAAA